>PVKU01005076.1:0-131073 GCA_004027475.1 Anoura caudifer
TTTTTTTTTTTTTTTTTTGCATTTCTCTGTCCAGTTCTCTCAACATTATTTATGGGAGAGATTGACCTTACCCTTTTGTATACCATTGTTTCCTTTGTCATAGATAATATAAGAGTGGACTTATTTCTGGGCTTTCTATTCTGTTCACTGATCTATGTTTCTATCTTTGGGCCAGTGCCATACTGTTTTGATTACTGTAGTTTTGTAGTGTAGTTTGAAACCCAGGAATGTGATACTTGCAACTTTGTTCTTCTTTCTCAAGATTGCTTTGGCTATCCAGAGGCTTTTTGTGGTTCAGTATAAATTTTAGAATTATTAGTTCTAGTTCTGTGAAAAATGTCATTAATATTTTAATAAGGATTGCATTAACTCTGTAGATTGCATTGAGTAGTATGGACTGTTTGATTATATTAATTCTTCCAATCCATGAACGTGGTATATTCTTCCATTTATTTACAGTTTCTTCAATTTTTCATCAATGTCTTATGGTTTTCAGAGTGCAGATCTTTTATTTTCTTCATTGATTTTATTTCTAGATATTTGCTATCTTAAATTCTCTTTCTGATATTTTGTTATTAGTGAATAGAAACACAACAGATTTCTGAATGTTAATTTTGTATTCTACAACTTTACTAAATTCATTTATTAGTTCTAATAGATTTTTTTTGTGGAACATTTAAGGTTTTGTATATATAATATTGTCACCTGTAAAAAGTGACAGCTTTACTTTGTTTTCCAATTTGGATGAATTTTTTTCTTTTCCTTGTCTGATTGCTGTGGTTAGGATATTTAATACTATGTCTAATAAAAATGGTGAGAGTGGGAATCTTTATTTTGTTCCTGATCTTAGAGAAAAAAGCTTTCAGCTTTTGACCATTGAGTATGATATTATACGTGGGGTTGTCACTTTTTTACCTACTTGGTTGAAAGTTTTTATCATAAATGGATAGTGAATTTTGTCAATGTCTTTTTCTGCATCTATTGAAATGATCATATGATTTTTATTTTTCATTTTGTTTATGTGGTATATCATGTTGATTGATTTCCAGTTATTGAGCTATCCTTGGAATAAATATCACTTGATCATGTTGTATGGTCTTTTTAATGTATTTCTAAATTTATTTTGCTAATATTTTGTTAAGGATTTTTACATCTACACTCATCAGGGAAATTGGCCTATAATTTCTTTTTCTAAATACTGTCTTTATCTGGTATTGGTATTAAGGTAATGGTGGCCTCATAGAATGAGTTTAGAAGCTTTCCCTTCTCTTCATGTTTTTGGAATAGTTTGAAAAGATTGGCAGTAATTCCTCTATGAATTTTTGGTAGAATTTAAGTGTGAATCCAGCAAATTCTGGACTTTTATTTGTTGGGTGTTTTTTGATTAGTCATTCAAATTTGTCACTAATAATCTGTCTGTTTCTTTCTGATTCAGGCTTGGAAGATTGTATATTTCTTTCAATTTATCTAGGTTGTCCAATTTGTTGGTGTATAATTGTTCATAGCAATCTCATAAACCTTTGTGTTCCTGTGGTTTTAGATGTCACCTCTCTTTCTTTTTTGATTGTGGATTATCATTATGTAATGCCCTTCTTTGTTTCTTATTGTAGTCTTTGTTCTGAAGTTTGTATTGTTTGACACAAGTATTGCTATCTCACCTTCATTTTTGTTTCCATTTACATAAAATGTCTTTTCCTGTGTCTTCACTTTCAGTTGGCATGTATCTTTTGATCTGAAGTGAGTCTTTATAGGGAGCATATGCACGATTGTTGGTTTTATTTATTTGGGCCTTCTCTCTTTTCATTTTTTTTGATGGGTCAGTCTAAAGGTTTATTGATTTTGTTTATCTTTTTAAAGAGCCATCTGAGTATTATTGATCTTTCCTATTTTTTTAGTGTCTGTTTTATTTATTTATACTCTGGACACCATTTTTTTACATTGTGTGTGTGCATGTGTTTATCTCTTAATTTATTATTGTAGTTACACATAATCTTATTACTTTTGTATTTAACTTTCATACTAACATTTAAGTGTTTGGTCCACTATTTTTACTTAATGTTTACCTTATCAGTGATATTTTTTCTTTCCTACATTTTCTTATTTTTAGTTTTGGCCTTTGATATTCTGCTTAAAGAAGTCCCTTTGTAAGATTGTTTAACAACTATGCTATATACCCGAAACTAATACAAAATTATATTGAATATAAACTGTATTAGAAAATAATTATTTATTATTTAATTTATAAAATTAGAAAAATGTTGTGCCAGTTTAGTGAATATGAACTCTTAGCTTTTACTATGAAACTCTTCATCTTTCCTTTAATTCTTTTTATGGAATTTATTAGGGTGATGTTAGTTAATAAAATTGTATAGATTTCAGCTGTACACTTCCATAATATATCATCTGTATATTGTTTTGTGTGTCCAACACATAAAGTCCAGTCTCCTTGTGTCATCATTTATCCCCGCTTTACCCCCTTCTACCTCCTCCAACCTCCTTTTGCTTCTGGTAATCACCATGCTGTTGTCTGTGTCTATGAGGTTTTTTTTTTTGTTTGCTTAATCCTGTCACCTTTTTCACCTAGTCCCCTAAACCCCCTCCTTTCTGACAGCTGTCAGTCTATTTTCTGTATCTATGAGTCTCTTTCTATTTTGTTTGTTAGTTTATTTTGTTAATCAGATTCCACGTGTAAGTGAAATCATATGGTGCTTGCCTTTCTCTGACTGGGTTATTTCAGTTAGCATGATACTCTCCAGCTCCATCCATACTGTTGCAAAGGGTAAGATTTCCTTCTTTTTTTATGGCTAGGTAGTATCACTGCTTTTGTATCCACTCATCTACTGATGAATACTTGGGTTTTTCTCATAGCTTGGGTATCATAAAAATGCTGTAATGAACATAAGGGTGTACATATTCTTTTGAATTAGTGTTTCAGGTTTCTCTGGGTATATTCCCAGAAAGGCAGTTTTCTTTGTAATTTTTGAGATAGCTCAATACTGCTTTCCACAATGGCTGCACCATTCTGCATTTCCACCAATAGTGCACTAGGGTTCTCTTTTCTTCACATCCTCACCAACACTTGTTGTTTGTTGATTTGTTGATTATTCTTGATTGTAGTTTTCCTCATTTTATATCAGTTTGAATATATTGTGACATTCTTTTTAGGCTTGCACAATTTCTTCTGCAAAATCAGTGTGCAGTCTTAGGGGGGATTGATTTAATGTAACTAGCTTCTCTTTTCTTGATACTTTTATGATTTCTGTATTTAACTTACATAATTTTAATTATGAAATGTTGTTGTATGGGGTTATCAAGTTCATCTAGTTTGAAACTCTCTATGCTTCCTGGACTTGGAGACCTGTGTCCTTCACCAGGTTAGGGAATTTTTCAGCCATTACTTCTTCAAATAGGTTTTTATGTCCCTTTCTCTATTTGTTCTTCTCCTGGGGCCCATATCATATCAGTGTTGGTATGTTTGATATTGTCCCAGAGGTCCTTTAAACTATCCTTATTTTTTAAATCCCCCCCATCCACTCTTTCATTTGGGTATTTTCTACTACTATGTCTTCCATGTTTCCTTAATTGCTCTTCTGCATTGTCAGATCTGCTATTGATTCCCTATGGTGTATTTTTCATTTCAGTTGTTGTGTTCTTCAGTTCTAATCAGTTCTTTTTTATAGTTTCTGTCTCTTTGTTGACATTCTCACTAAATTCATCCATTTTCTCCTAAGTTCATTAACTATTTTTATAACCATTGTTTAACCTCTTTATTTGTTAGATTGCTTGTCTCCATTTCATTTTAATTTCTTTTCTAGAGTTTTGATGTTACATTTGGAACATATTCCTATATCTATTCATTTTGGCTGTCCTTCTGTGTTTGTTTCTGTATGTTAGGCAGGTCTGCTACTTTTTCTGGTCTTGAAAGACTCGCCTTGTATAGAAGTTGTTCTGTGGGGCCCAGTGATGCAATTCCCCATGGCCAGCAGAGCCAAGTGCTCCAGGAGTATCTTATATATGTGTGTGTACCCTCATGTTGTGTTTGAGCTGTGATTTCTGTGGGCATACTAGTGGGTAGTAGGTGGAATTGATCCTTAGGCTGACTGGCTGCAAGGATTGGCTATGGATACTGAAGATGATCTCATATGCAAGGCCTCATGGAGCAGGATCACTTTGGTGGGGCTTCAGTGCTAGCGGAGGCCTCCCATCAGATGTGTCTGTGTGGGGCCACTTGGGAGGGGCCCTGGTGTGGGCCAAGGCTAGCCACCAGGTATGTCAGGACTGGAGCCTCTAGAAGAGGCTCTGGTGCAGGCTGAGCTTGGCTACTCTTGTGCCAGGCCTAGGGCCATGTTGTAGGAGCTACAACAAGAGCTCTTCTCAGGATGGTTGCTGCATTTGCTGGGCTTGGGGCTTCTGGAGAAGGCTATGATATGAGCTGAGGCTGGTCACTGCTTGTTCCAGGCTTGGGGCTACTTAGTAGTAACTATGATGTGAGCCAAAGCCAGCCACCACTTGTGCTAAACTTGGGAACACTTGCTAGGAGCTACAGTGTGATCTGAGGTCACTGACACTTATGCCAGTCTTGGGGGAACTTGGGAAATATTGTGATGTGAATGTGGGTCTGTCTCCACTTTTGTCAGACTTTGGGCCATTTTGGAAATGCTGTGATGTGAGCTGAGGCTGGCCACCACTTTTGTCAGGCTTGGAGCTGTTTGGGAAAGGCTGCTGTGCAAGCTAAGCCAGGTGTGGTGATCCTGAAACCCCTTGGGAAAGGCTTCAGACAGGGCAAACAGGTTGGGTGTGATGGAATATCAGTATAATGTCAGGGCAAGGCAAACACTTTTAGCCAGGTTAATGCAGATGGCAGATTTGGCACCTTCCTGCACCAGGTTAGCTAGATGGAAGGAGAGCACAACAAAAGAAATAAAGAAACAATGGTGCTGGCCAGTGCTTCTGTCACCAGAGAGAGTCCCTGCCCTTTTGGAACTCACCCTAAAGTCAGTCAATTCAATTCCCATATCACCCAGGCAATTCTCGAACTGTGGCTGGACTTTAGAGTGAGTTTGTGCATGAGCCCTTTAAGAACAGTATTTGTATCCCCCACTGCCCTTTGTCTCTCTCAGACAAAATCCCTGCTGGGGATGTTATGGGGAGTCAGATGTTATGGGTAGTACTCTTCCCAGCACAGTTCCCCTGGGCTGGGGAGCTCAATGCAGGGCGTGAATACCTTGCTCCTTAGGGAGGAACTCCATGTCTGAGATTATGCTCCCATTTTTGAATTGCCACATTATGGGTGTGAAACCTGAGCAGACTGTTTCTACCCCCCGACCTGTCTCAGTGTAACTTCTTCTACATATCCTTAATTATAAGGGTTCTGTTCAGCTAGTCTTCAGGTGGTTTTCAGCAATGGTTGTTCTGTATTTAGTTGTAATATTGATATGTTTGTGGAAGGAGATGAGTTCAGGATCTACCTACGCTGCCATCTAGACCTAACCCTCAGTGTCTATATTCTTAACTAGACAACTAATAATGATATTAATAAAATACAAATTAATGAATGTGAGTAAATATTTTATATATTTCAAAGTTACATGTATATATGTTGTATGAGTGTGTATATATATTTTTATTTTTAATTGTTTTACAGGGGAGTACAATACTAGGTTACAGTTGTGAGTACATGAACCAGTCTATTACTATATTATTATTTATTAAATTATTATGTTATGTATTTTTATTACAACTATAAAGCTACTTTTGCCAATTGCCATATGTCCATCCTTTGCTTAAGGGGAGAGATTTCACTTCCAACTTCTTTGCCCCAGGTTCTTACTTGCAGTGTTGAGGTTTCCACTGTATCTTATGCATTTGGGATCTCCAGCATAAATACCTTGATTCCTGCTGTCCAAGAGAGTGTTAAGCTATCTAATTGTGTATTGTCAAATAAGGAAGCCACAAGAGTTCACTAGATTATAGATGTAGGAGTCCTCAGAAGAGATTCAAAGCTATTCCTAGAGTTTTGCTGTCTTTCTTCCAGATATTACTGAATTCCTCCACCACATTTGACACTGACTTCTTTATCTACTCAGTAGCAATAATTTTCCTCTGTGTTTATTCTCTTTTACCCCCTTTGAGCCCAATCTGCACTTAGAAATGAGAATTCTTTAATATGAAAATATTCTTATGTCATAACATCATCCATTGTTCTCTCTTTGCTCTAAAAATCAAACCTAAACTTTTTGTAATGGCTTGCAAGACCATGAACAAACTGGTCTGCTTATATCTCTGGCCTAATTTCTACCTATTACCCTCTCTTTTTTTTGTTCTAGAAGTACTGAAATACTTTAATATTTTCCAGCCTAGCATGATCTTTTGCTTCTTTTTGTCTTCATATGTGAAAGGAAATTCTTCTTTTTTTCAATCTGAGCTTCATGAATTCATCATTCACTTCTCTTTTTAAATGTTATTTATGTCATGATATCTTCCTTTAGTCCTAAATTTAGTCTTTATTTAAGTGTCTTTTTTATATTTTCATAGCATTCTGTATTTTTCCTATCATTGTACTTTTATCATACTTTGCTAAAATTTCTTGTTCTCCCAGTAAACTATCAACTCCTTGAAGGTGAGCATCATGTTTATTTTGTTGAGTGTCATATTGGCATAGCTTAGCACAATTGTGAAATATTTTGTGCAGAACATGAACAAATGAATAACACCTGTGTATGTTCAAGCATTTACTTTCCTGGTCTAAGTGGGTGTTATGCTCCATCTCTATATTCTTAGAACACAAGAATAGGGATTGTGATTAACTCTTCATAATCTGTCTTGCCCCAGCCCTTATCTGTGTGGCCTTTACCAGATTAAGATGTTTGCTGTTTGAGAACTGTGCTGTAACCTGACCAGATGTTAGTTCTCCCCAAATAAGGAAACTTTGCCTATGTCTTCTGAGACTTTAAAGTTTTTCCCATTGCGTAGTTACTTAATATTGGTATATCATGACTATCTCCGCTAGTATCTTGGAGATACTTGCCTGTATCATGTTTTTTTTTTTTTAATTTTCTTTTTTCTTTACTATGGCCATTTGACCCCTTTCCATGTTTGTTTGCCTGTGTACTGTAGTATTCCAAGCACACAGCATGATTGTATGCTTTTATAGTTAGGGCCACCTATCCTGCACCATGGCCATTTTTTCATGTACTATGGCTGCATAAACATATCTTTTCATATACTTTGTATACATATCATGAATCTTTGGTTTTTAAAATATATATTGTGATTGTCTACTTCTACCTATGGACTACCTAATCCAATACTATGGTTGTTTGCTTTTACATTATGGCTTTTCCTTTATGAAAACTTTAATGTTCCTACCTAATGGACATCAACACAAACAAATGTTATGTTTGATTGTGTAACATGGTCACCTGCTAATATATTATTAAAATGTATGAGTAAATAGTCGGCCAAGGTGGAAGTGTAGGTGGACACACTGTGCCTCCTCTCACAACCAAGATTAAGGACAACAAAAATATAGAACCAAAAAACACCAGCCAGAACAGATAGAAAATTGAATTGTATGGAAGTCCGACAATGATTCACCCAGACCAGTAAGAGGGGCAGAATCAGTGGCCAGCAGAGAGGGGTCTCGGCAGGAAAAGGCTGTGGCTGGTGGTCCCGAATGCAAGGTGGCAGTTGGCACACCCCAGGGGCACAAGCAGCAGTTACCGGGAGCGGGGAGGCAACAAGCAGACCAAGCGAGGCGCACATGGCAGCTGACCATGGTCATACATTCGCATGCAGATAAACCAGGCAAAAACTGGCAGCAAGACAAACTGTGCAGCGCAGGGCCCCAGTGCTGGGAAATAAAGCCTAAAAGCACCAATTGAAAACACTTGTGGGGGTTAAGTTGCCGGGAGAGAATCCCAGCCTCACAGGAGAGTTCCTTAGAGAGACCCACAGGGTCCTAGAATGTACACAAGCCCACCCACATGGAAATCAGCACCAGAAGGGCCCAATTTGCTTGGGGAAATCGGCAGAGGAGACTGGAATCTGAGAGAGAGCGGAGCAGGCGCCATTGTTTCCTCTCGGACCCCATCCCCACATCCAGTATCACAATCCAGCAACTGGGTTGCCCCGCCCTGGTGAACCCCTAAGGCTCCACCCCTCACTATATAACAGCTGTGACCAGACCCCCCCAAAAAAAAAACAAGACCAAAAATGGCAAATGGCTCAAATGGGAGAACAGATCAAAGCCCCAGAGCTAATTCATCTAAGCGACCAAGAGATAGCCAACCTATCAGATGCACAGTTCAAAGCACTGGTGATTAGGAAGCTCACAGAATTGGTTGATTTTGGTCGCAAATTAGATGAACAAATGAAGGCTACAATAAGTGAAATGAAGGAAAATGCACAGAGAACCAATAGTGATGGGAGGAAAACTGGGACTCAAGCCAATGGAGTGGACTAGAAGGAAGAAAGAAACAACCCAACAGAAAAGAATGAAGAAACAAGAATTCAAAAAAATGAGGAGAGGCTTAGGAACCTCCAGGACATCTTTAAACATCCCAACATCTGAATTATAGGGGCACCAGAAGGGGAAGAGGAAGAGCAACAAGTGGAAAATTTATTTGAACAAATAATAAAGGAGAACTTCCCCAATATGGCAAAGGAAATAGACTGCCAGGAAGTGCGGGAAGCTCAGAGAGTCCCAAAGAAGGTGGACCCAAGGAGGAACCCACCAAGGCACATCATAATTACATTAGCCAAGATTAAAATGAAGGAGAGAATTCTAGAATCAGCAAGGGATAAGGGGACAGTCACCTACAAAGGAGTTCCCATCAGACTGTCAGCTGGTTTCTCAAAAGAGACCTTATAGGCAAGAAGGGGATGGAAAGAAGTACTCCAAGTCATGAAAGGCAGGGATCTACATCCAAGATTGCTCTATCCAGCTAAGCTGTCATTTAGAATGGAAGGACAGATAAAGTGCTTCCCAGATAAGGTCAAGTTAAAGGAGTTCATCATCACCAAGCCCTTATTATATGAAATGTTAAAGGGACTTATCTAAGAAAAAGAAGATAAAAAATAGGACAGTAGAAAGACAGCAAACTCACAGATATTAACAACCACACCTAAAACAAAAGCAAGCTAAGTAAACAACTAGACCAGGAGCAGAAACACAGAAATGATCACATGGAGGGTTAACAACAGGGGAGTGGGAGGAGGGGAGAGGGGGAAAAGGTACAGAGAGCAAGTAGCATAGATGGTGGGTAGAAAATAGACAGGGGGAGGGCAAGAATAGTGTGGGAAATGTAGAAGCTAAAGAACTTATGACACATGGACATGAACTAAAGGGGGGACTGTGTGTGGGAGGGGTTGTGCAGGGTGGAGGGGAATGATGGGGGAGAAATGGGGCAAGTGTAATAGCATAATCAATAAAATATAATTTAAAAAGTGTATGACTAAATATATATGACTAATATACTATTAAAATACATGACTAAAATGTTAGTCACTCCTGTGCTATAGATACCTTATTTAGAATCATGGTGATGTGAGTGAGCATATTCCAAAGTTTATGTCACAGCAGTCTGAACTTATGTATGTAATAGTTTTGTGTGCTAAGGTCATACCATGACCTGGGCACATATCATGGTGATCTTGACATAAATCATAGGCAACTTATCTGATATTTAAATTATATCTATGTTTTTTCTTCCCTGCAGTATGCCTTTGCTACTCTGAGTCTCTGTACTTTAAGACATCCAATGTCTTAAAGTAGACAAGGATGATGGCCTTGTGTTTCTGAATCAGAAGTATTTGCTCCTATATAGCAATAACTTATGCACATGGACATAAACTATGGTCATGATGTCATTATCATGATTTTAAAGCATATTTCAGTTATGCCTGCCCATGTATCATGCTTATTTGAGCACTGCCATGATCACCTTCTCTTTGGGTAGAGGCAGGGCCCAGAACTTCCACTTTATGTACAACTTATGTTTTTTGCAGTTTACCTTAACATTCACCATGACCTTGTATACTTGTACTGGAGCTCTAAGCCACTGTAATATGATTACTAGCTCATGAATCATTATTTTCTTGATATGCTACATTATTTGAATTTATATATCAATGCAATCTTCTCACATACAATATTGAGTAGAGACACAAGATAGCAAGATACTTGTAAGTGACTACTCTCTATTTCTAACAGATGACTATCAGAACACTGTACTATGGATGTCAACTCATATATTATGGCTGACTGATAATATTTGGGGTTTTCTGAGTGTGCATGTTCTCCAGGTGGTAAAACTACAGAGAGAAATATCTGTATACCACAGAGTCATTTAAGCATGTGCCTTGACATCTCCTTTTGCAACAATGTCATTTGTATTTGTTTTCTAGGGCCGCTCTAACAAAGTACAACAAACTGGGTAGCTAAAAACAACTGAAATATATTTTATCACAGTTCTGGAGGATAGAAGTCCAAAATGAAGGTGTTGATTGATCAGTACTCCCCCTGAAGGATCTAGAAGAGTATCTATTCTTGTCTCTTTCAGTTTGGGGTAGTTGCAGGTATTCCTTGGCTTCTGGCATCATCTCTCCAATTCCTGCCTCTGTATTCACATAACATTCTCTCCCTATCTTTTGCTATTGTGTCTAAATTTCCCCCTTCTTATAAGGACATCAGTTATTGGATTTAAGGTCCACCCTAATCCAGTATAACCTCATCTTAACTTGATTATACCTGCAAAGACTCTATTACCCAAAAAAGTCATATTTACAGGTACCAGGAATTAGAGCATAAATGTCTCTTTTGGGGGTGGCATAACCCAACTCATATCAGCATCTACACTTGAAGATATTTTATTTAAAATACTTTTGAATAATATTTACTTAAAATATAATTTTTTAGACATAATGAAACATTAAATAAAATTTTTAAAGTACTGACATTTTTAGACTGTTGCAATATAGAAATTTAGAGCCTGTCACTATTATCTGATATTCAACTCTTTTGACATTTGCTTTGTATTATATTTTTTTAAATTAGGCATTATGTCCATCTGAGTAAGTACTACAATATGTTCATATACCATTGATGTTTAAGCTTGGTCTGTGATTGTGTACCTTCTATGTCATAATTATCATATAGGGCAACATTATTAGTAACTCATTCAACAGTTACATCTGCCTCCTACTCTATTATTGCTTTTTGCTTCTGTCCTGTATCCAACTTTCCCTGTATTTTGTGGGTTTTATTATTTTTTATAGAATTTACTGGGGTGATAGTTTGAAAAACCATACAGGTTTGAAATGTACAATGCAACAAAACATCATCTGCACGCTGGATTGGGCACTGATTGCCCCAAACAAAAACTCTTTCTGTCCCCATTTCCCCTCCTTTGTCCATCTCCATCTACCCCCCAACCCTCTTTTCCTCTGGCTATCACCACACTATTGTCTGTGTCTATGCGTATATCATCTATTATCTATCTATATCTATCTATCTATCTAGCTAGCTAGCTAGCTATCCATCTATCATCTATCTATCCATCTATCAATCTATCATTTATCAATACACACACATACACACTTAAGCCCTTCCCTTGTATTTTAGATATTTTCTTTTTTTACCATCATTTGTGTCTCACATTTTGGTGTTCTCAGGATTTACATCATGATCAAATGCTCAAACACCGAAGGTGGCTGTTCATGTACAATAGCCATCTGAGTATATGGCATGCGGGTCTTGTTTTGTACCATTTTCATCTTATCTGTGACTGAAATAACTTAGTTCTATATTGTGGGTATTGAATATTGATGTACATCCAAATAATATTTATTTATTTATTTAAATCTTTTTTAAAAATTGCATTTATTTTTAGAGAGAGGGGGAGGGAGGGAGAAAAAAAGGAGAGAAACACCAATGTATGTTTGCCTCTCACGTGGCCCTCATGGGACCTGGTCCACAACCCAGGCATGTGTCCTGACTGGAATTGAATTGGCGACCCTTTGGTTCACAGCCCACGCTCAATCCACTGAGCTATACCAGCCAGGGCTCATTCAATATTTGTTTGTTCTTACAGGATATCAAACTCTTTGTGTGTTACATTTATTTACTCATTGATGATGGTTGTATGTATACAAAGGAGGACCCTCCAAAACAGAATTTACTTATAAAAATTGTGTATTTATTCTTACATGTTTAAACTTCAGTCACCTTCAAAGTACTCTCCATTTGATGCAATAACACTATTGAGACATTTTTTCCACTGCTCAACAGTTTTTGATCTCATTGATTTTGATGCCTTTTAGTGCTTCTGCCATTTTTTGTTTTACCCCTTCCACATGGGCTAAATGTTTCCCTATGAGGACTTTTTTCACCTGGGGAAACAAAAGCCCCCAGTTGCTTGGGGAGAGATTGGGTGAATAGGGAGGGTGCGGTATGGGGATCATGTCATTTTTAGTCAAAAACTGCTGGACACTCAGGAAGGTGTGGGCTGCTGCACTTGTAAATCACCCATGATGAAACAGGCAAACTTGTTATGTCTTCAAAAAAAATTCACTGAATTTGAATACAACCTTTCAAAACAGTGCTTCTTGGTATACTAATACAGATGGGTTTCTAGAACACTCAGCTAGCAGGGGAATGCTGAACTACAAGGGACACACCATCCAGAAGATAATTCTGGTTTTAGTGGGTCCCCCTCATATATGCATATGTGTATGTGTATATGATGGATGTTGCTCATCTATCATGAGTTGTAAAAGAGAAGCATCATAATCTTTTATGTAGAGAATGATGCTTTCTGTAATATAGATATTAGCTCTTGGATTGTGACCATTAGCTCCTGCACAATGGTTGTTTACTTCATATTTCCTATCTGATCCTATAATGTGTCTGCTACATGTATGAATCATAGCTGTTAACTCATTTAATGATATAGTTTGGGTATATATAATGCTCAAACATAAATTCTGGGTAGTTATTCACCATGATTATTTTAAATAAAGCATTGTATCCATCTGAGTCTCCTTTTGTACCATTGTCATCTTCTCCTGGACCAAAGTCATTCATTGTTTGCATGGTGAGTTTTTATTATACACTATATCTATCTGAGTAAGAATTACACCATAGCTTATTTTTTTACCATCTCCATCTGCACCTTTATCATAATTGGCAACTTGTGTCCTTTAGATGTGTGAGGGTAATCTTCTCTGGGATCAATGCCATACATTCTGGTAATTTTTAAAACTTATTTGAGCAGTTTTTTACTCTGTGTTTTTTTTCCTGGTCTCCCATATCAGTCCCTTCTTTCATATATGAATTGACTCATTCTGCATGATAGCATAAATGTACATAATGAATTTTTGTTTATATGCTGTGTTCAAAGTTATACTATGAATTTCCACTTAAATACTATGTTTGTGTGAGAATACAAAAACATTGCCTACTCTTGTACTGAAAATTAATATTTTGTACTGTATATTAGTTTGTATAGCATAATTTTGCTATTGCAGTGAGTTTTCTCTCCTTTGTCATCACTGTCTACCACTATTACCTGGGTGTTAGCTCATGTTGCAGGATGGGGTGTGTATGTGTCATGGTCAAATGCTCAGACTCCTCGGTGTCTGTTTATGCACCATGGATGTTTGAGCATGTGCTGTGGTTTCTATAGTTGCAACATTACCATCTGCTTCTTCAATAAAGCCATTTTATACTCTGTTTTTAAATCTTAAATCATGTCTGCCATAAGAATCACAGCATATTGTCATTTATCATTTTATTTAAGACAATGGTAGTGGAGTCAAAAAGAGTGGATTTGAGTCATGAATTTAGCTGTGAGGCCTTGGCCATGTCAATTCACATCCCCTTACTTCGTTTTCTTGCAAAACAAGAAAAATAACACCTCATAAGGTTGTTATGAGTATTATGAGTTATATAAATATTTCAAACACTGCCTAGCTTGTACTAAGATGTCTGTGGTGATGATAATGATGGTGAGGATGATATTCTGTAACTTGATTCTGTATCGTGTTTGTCAGCTCAAATTCTGTGGGACTCATTTTTATAATCAACTCCTGGAGTGGGTTGGGAAGATGGAAATGAGGTAGGTGGGAGCTGAACCCACTTGCTTATGCACACAACTGGGACACCTAGCAGAACATCCAAAGAACAGTGAACAGTCAACAGAATTCCAGCTAATATGAAGCTTAGAAGCCAAAGTGGCAGAGGATATTTAAAAATGGATGGTAAGGAGATTTTGTAGCCCCACAGGAAAGTCCCTGGGCCATGCACTGGAGACCGTAGCTGTGGCAGGATCATTGGAGGAGAACCAGGTCTGTAATTGCAACTTAGTGGGTCCCTCCTCTCTCAAAGTGGGGAAGTCACAAACCCATGCCTGAAGAGACCTGGATGCTTAAAGTCACTGGGAAGATAAAGAGGTAGTAGGAGACACACAGCTGGTGGCTACCCCAGCTGGGATGACAGTCGCCAGCTGGGGCAGTGGTCACTGGTTGGGACAGTACCAGAGAAGTTGGGGAGATGGTTGACACTTACAGCTAAGAGAAGAGATTGGCCACGAGTGGCTGTGTCCAGGATAGCCTCTGTACTGGTCAGAGAGTTGGTCTGTGTGGAAAGCCAGGTGCTTGTTAGGAATGGCAGGCTGCACCCAAGGGCACTTCTCTCAAAAGAGGATCTTAGCTGCTGTGCAAGGACCTCACATGCACAAGGACCTCCCACACACAGAGACCTCCTGAGCATAGGGAACTCATGCACTCAAGGGCTGGCCAGTGAAGAGGGAGGAGTGGAGGTGCAATTTCTTTCCACTTAGGGTGCCTCATGGATTGATCAAAGGGGGGCAACAGGAGCTTGGAGAGGTAGCAGTGTCCAGAGAGACTTCTTTCAATAGGAGAACTGGGCTGCCCTCAAGGGACTTTGTTCAGGCAGTGCCCAGGCAAACAAAAGAGGGAGGTCCAATTGCTCCCACTCAGTGCACCTCACAGACTGAACAAAGGGTTGCAAAAATGAGGTAGATTATCCACACCAGCCTGGCACAAATGTGCAGAGTGAACAGTGTGGGCCCCACATTGCTCTGAGGGTGTGGCCTGGCAACTGGACATCTGTGATTAGTGTAGCCCAGACTGAGCCCCCATCCTTGAGGAAGCACTGGAAAGGGGAAAAACCAAACTCAGCCACCCGCTGCTTGCGGGGTCTGGGAAGACATGTAAATCCTGGTTGGCAGGGTTAAAGTCAGCAAGAAGCATTTTTTTTTTTCAAGAGTAAGACAACAGGACCTGAAGATGTGACAATACCAGAGACAAATCCAGAAAGGAGTGAGGAGGAGAACACCAACAGCTGAGAAAAATTTCACTTTGCTATCTTTCAGAACTTGCATAGTTTTTTTCGTCTTTTTATCCGTTCAATTAATTTTCTTTATTTTGTTTAATTTCATTGATTTGTTTTCTTTATTCTCCTTTTCATACCACATTTTAATTTTTCTTCCTTCACTTCACTCATATTCCAGTGCCACGCTACTCTTGGTCTTTTACTTTTTATTCTTCTAATTCAGATTATATATTTCTTATCCTACTATTGTTATTCCAAATCCCACACAGCACCCTTTCCTGGTCTGAATCCATTTCACCATCTTCCTGAGCTTTATGACTATTGTGGTTAAGTTTATTCTCTCATACACTATGCTAAGTTTCTACTCCTACTCCCACAATTTCTCCTCCATCTAACCTTGTATAAGCACTCCGCTTTCTAAAGTCAGCTCCCATTCTTTTCCCTTCTAATAAAAGTCTTATCTCCTTTTCACCTTTTATAAAAAGTGGTTATTTGGGTGAAATATCACAGTTATTCCTGTAATTCTTGAAAGGATCTCTTATTTGTTCACTACTTGTTAGTACTTCAAATCGCATAAAATATTGTCCATGGAGAATGGATTCATTGTTTTAAATCCATTGTCTTACTCCATTTTGCCTTCACCATACCTATGATCAGTTGAGTAAGGAATTTTATCTCATTGTTTTCTCTCTCCCTTTTTTCTTCATTTCTTTCTTATTTTTCTCTCTTTCTTTATTCACCTCCCTCAACCTGGGCTTTACTCCTTACTATTGTTACTTTGCTTTCACCACCCTCTCAAAATCATTTTCCTTTACTGTAGACATCTCATATTCACTTTTTGCTTTTCTACAATATTCTTATTCCTGTTGCACCTTTATTAAATTTTATTGAACTGTCATTGCTATTGACCCTGTTGTGGGTTTTGTGCAATTTTGCTCCTGTAAGTTCAGTAACTTTCCAATTTTCTTTCAAACCTCATAGTATACTCTTCCCTGTTCTTACCCCATTGCTCCCATTGCTGTTTCATGTATTACTTGTGTTGCAAATTTTGTTCTCTCTTTCTTCTCCTTGGTTCTATCCCAACTTTTATCAATTCTCCTCCCTCTTACCACACAGCAATATTTTCCACTCTTTTAGTCATCTCATATTCCCTTTGTCATATCACATAATATCTGAAATCCTTCTTCATCTTTATTAATCTTAGTTACATTGCATTTGAGACTACTGATATAGAACAGGGGTTATTTTTGCTGGTGTAGGCTTGGTGATCTGGTAATACTGCTTTGTTAATCAATACCTGAACAACAGCATAAAAAATGAGTGAATTGTGAATGCCAGTAAACCCACTGGAGGGGAGAACACACCAACAAAGGAGCCACCAACAGATAAAGCCCAAGTACAATAAGAGAGCCCACACAAATGGAAGAAAGGGAAAACCTAGAGCATCCAGACAAGGAGATCAAAGGGACTGCACCATTGAGTCCCACAGAACTCCTACCACACAAGTTCACCCTATGAGGAAAGATGGCAAAGCAGAGCATTTGAGTCACAGAAACAAACAAAAAGACTCATGTAAAATGGGGGAGAAAAAGGAACCTGCAATCAAAGGGAATGGAGGAATCCCCAGTAAAAGAGCTAAATTAAATGGAGGCAAGCAAACTATCAGACATAGAATTCAAAACAATGGTTATCAGAATACTCAAGGAACTCACTGACAACTACAAAGAACTGAATAAGAACTACAAAAGTGTGAAAAAGGAAAGAAACTATAGACAAGAACCAGGAAGCAATGAAGAATACAATATCTGAAGAATATGAGAAGGAATTACAAGCAGGCTGGATGAAGTAGAGGACCAAATTAGTGATCTAGGAGACAAGGTAGAAAGAAATACCCAGATAGAGGAGCTGCATGAAAAAAGATGCAAAAGAAAATATGAAGATAGCTAAGGGAAGTGCAAGACAACATGAAACACAATGACATTCGAATCATAGTAATACCAGAAGGAGAAGAAAAGGAGCAAGGGATAGAAATGCTCTTTGAAAAAATAATAATAGAAAACATGTCTAACCTGGAGAGGGGACAAGCTACCCAAGTTCAGGAAGCACAGGTGGTCCCAATGTAGATGAACCCAAAGAGGCATACTCTAAGGTACATCATAATTAAAATGCCAAATTTTAAAGACAGCATCTTAAAGATAGTAAAGGGGAAACAGGAAGCAACATACCAGGGAGCTCCAAGGGTGGCAGCTGATTTCTCAATAGAAACACTACAAACCAGAAAGGAATGGCAAGAAATACTCCAAGTAATGAAAAGCAAAGGTCTGCAAACAAGAATGCTCTACCCAATGAGGCTCTCAATTAAGGAAGGCAAAATAAGGAGTTTCCCAGACAAAAGAAGGCTGAAAGAATACACCTGCATGAAACCAGCACTGCAAGAGATGCTAAAGGGACTGCTTTAAGAAGATGAAGAAAAAGAGAGAGAGGAACACATGTACAAAGAGAGAAAAATGAAAAAGTACCTATCAATAATAACTTTAAGTGTTAATAGATTAAATCTTCCAATCAAAACTGGCTACATAAGGTAGCCCTCACTGATGTGGCTCAGTAAATTGAGCACAAGCCTGTGAACCAAGGGGTTGCCAGTTAGATTCACAGTCGAGACACATGCCTGTGTGGTGGACCATGTTCCCAGTTGAGGGCACATGAGAGGCAACCACACAATGATTCCCTACCTCCCTTCTCCTCTCTGAAAATAAGTAAGTAAAATCTTAAAAAAAGAGACACAGGGTAGCTTAATGCATAAAAAATATGACCCGTATGTTTGCTTCCTACAAGAGACCCACCTCAGAATAAAATACCTACACAGACTGTAAGTGAAGGGTTGGAAAAGAATATTCCAAGCAAATGGATAAGAAAAAAATCCAGGGTAGCAATACTTATATCAGACAAAATAGATTTTAAAACAAAAGCCACACACACACACACACACACACACACACACACACACAATAAAGAGACACAGAAGGACACATCCTAGCACTCAAGGGATGAATCAATCAAGGAGACATAAACATTATAAATATATATACACCCAAATTAGGAGCACCCAAATATATAAGGAAAAGCTTGGAGGACTAAGAGAAAGATATAGATAGCAATGCACTTATGGTAGGGGATTTTAACATACCACTGTCAACAATGGATACATCTTCCAAACAAAATATCAACAAGGCTATTGCAGCATTGAACAATGTTCTAGATCAAATGGACTTAACTGATTTTATATATATAACCTTTCATCCCATAGAAGCAAAATGCACATTCTTTTCAAATGTACATGGAACATTTTCAAAGATAGACCACATGATAGGACACAAAACAAATCTCAAAAAAATAAGAAATTTTAGTCATATCAATCATTTTCTTGAATCACAAAGGCCTAAAACTAGAAACCAACCTGAAGGAAAAAAAAAACCTCAGAAACATTCAAATTCTTGGGGATTTTAATAGAGTACTATTAAACAATGAATGGGTTAAGAATGAGATCAAGGAAGAAATCAAAAACTTTCTGAATTGAGGGAAGATAGCAGCATGTTAGGAGGGAGCAGATTCCACTTCCCCCTACACACGGGAGAAAAACCTAGCCGATCTACTGAGAAACAGAGCAAACAGCCAACAGTACCACAGCATATATGAAAATAGGAGAGCAAAAATTATAGCAGACATGGAAAAACCAGACTGTAAGGAGAGTGCTTCAGTACATTAAGAGCCCAGGGATCAGTGCAGAGACCAGGGCGCTGAAGCCCCAGGCATAGCGATTGGTGGGTCTGCCACAGGGCTCTAAGAAGGGAGCCAGGTCAACCTCTCCCTCCCCTGTCAAACAAGGTTTGAGCAGCAATGGAAGAGACATGGTTGCTTAAAGTCACAAAGAGGAGAGTTAAGGTCTGAGTGGCAAACACACTGGGGCTGTGAGCACCCACAAATAGCGCTGGAAGAAGTGCATGCCAGAGCCCATGTGACCAGAGGGGCTGGTGTTACCAGAGGCATCCTCAACTGGAGGAGGGGGCTTTGTGGAAGACCCAGAGCCCACGCTGGAAACCTAGGGAACCTGGGGAGTGCAAGCAATCAGTGGGAGAACCAGAGCCCATGCATGTGAACCCAGGGAGTGCACACGATCCATGGGAAACCTGGAGCTCACACCCGAGAACACAGGGTGAGTGCATGCAAAGCAGGAAACCTGGAACCCACACCCATAAACAAGGTGTCAGTGCAGGCCCTGTAGGAAACCTAAGCTCACACTCATAACCTTGGGAAAGTGCTCATTCCCCAGGCGGCTCAGAACCCATGCCCGAGGCCCTGTGTAGAGAGGTGCCTGGCTAGCCCTGGGGAGAGTAGCCCAAAGCTGACTGAGTGCTGAAAAGGGAGAAAAGTGATACCGTCACCCCTCAGCCTGTTGCAGCCACCAAGACCAGAAAAAAAGTCTTGGCCAGATTGAAACCAACAAGAGGGTTTTTTTTGTTAATGGATTTTATTTTTATTTTTAAAAATTTTTTATGACTCAATTCATTTTGCTACTCTTTCCTTCTTTCTTGTTTTATTCCTTCTTCCTTTCTTTCCAATCTTATCTCTTCTTCCTCTCTTTTCTTTTTTCTTTTCTCTTTCTCTTTTTTTGTCCCACAACTGAGACAAACAAAAGAAAACAAACAAACAAACAAAAAAAAAACCCCTGGAATTGTGACAAGACAGAGTTGGACCCAAAGAGAGGGCATCCCAACAGCTGAGACAGTGGAAGCTGTGAACACCAGGATACCTGACAGAGAGTGCAACACTAAATCTCACAGGTATTCTACAACAGAAGTTTACATCACAGCATAAACCCAGGGAGCCAGGACAGATCAAGTTAAAAGCTGTGGCTAACAAGAAGAATCTCACAAATAATAGGAAGACAAAGAAACAATTCCCAAATGAAAGGAGGAAGCCCCAAAAAGAATGCTAAATGAACAGAGGCAACTCAACTATCAGATATTGAGTTCAAAGCAATGGTTATCAGGAAGCTCCATGAGCTCACAATGAGCTACCAGAAACTACAGGGAAGCTACGATGAGCTCACTGCAAACTATATCAACATGAAAAAGGAAATAGAAACTATCAACAAGCGCCAAGAGGAAATGAAGAATATAATTTCTGAACTGAAGAACACAGTAGAAGGAAACAAAAGCAGAATTGATGAAGCAGAATATCAGATCAGCAAGGCGGAGGAAAAAGTAGAAAAAAGTGCCCAGAAAGAGAAAGAAAAGTAAAAGAGTCCCAGAAAGAATGAAGAGGGATTAAGAGAAATGCAAGACAATATGAAATGTAATAATATCCACATAATAGGGATACCAGAAGAAAAAGAGCAACAGATAGAAAACCTATTTGAAAAAGTAATGATGGAAAACTTACCTAATTTGATGAGAGAAAAAGCCACACAAATCCAGGAAACACAGAGAATCCCAATCAAGAGGAACCCAAAGAGGCCCACTTTAGGACACATCATGATTAAAATTGCAAAATTCTAAGGCAAACAGAGAACCTTGAAGGCAGCAAGGGAGAAAAAGGAAATAACATAGAAGAGAGCCCCGATAACGTTAGCAGCTGACTTCTTAATGGAAATGCTCCAAGCGAGAAGAGAATGGCAGGAAATATTCAAGTAATGAGAACCAAAGGCCTGCAACCAAGTCTAATTTACCAGCAAGGTTTTCAATCAAGATAGAAGGCCAAATAAGGAGCTTCCCAGACAAAAGAAGTCTAAAAGAATACACCTCTACCAAACCAGTTCTGTGAGAGATGCTAAAAGGACTGCTTTAAGGAAAGGAAGGAAAAAAGAGAGAGAGAGGAACACAGGTATGAAAATGGCAATGAATAAGTACCTATCAATAATAACCTTAAATGTAAATGGATTAAATGCTCCAATCAAAAGACATAGATTAGCTGAATGGATAAGAAAGCATGACCCACACATATGCTGCCTACAAGAGACCCACCTTAGGACAAAAGACCTAAACAGACTGAAAGTGAAGGGCTGGAAACATATTTTCCAAGTAAATGGACAGGAAAAAAAAACTGGGGTAGCAATACTCATATCAGACAAAATAGACTTCAAAAGAAGGGCCATAAAGAGAGACCCAGAAGGTCGCCTCGTAATACTCAAGGGAAGAATCCACCAAGAAAACATAAACATTGTAAATATATATGCACCCAACATAGGAGCATCCAAAACATGAAGATAATCTTTGAGAACTTTAAGAAAGATATTGACAGCAACACAATTATAGTAGGGGATTAACCCCCCACTGTCAAAAATAGACAGATCTTCCAAACAAAAAATCAACAAAGATATTGTGGCATTGAACAATACCCTAGATGAAATGGACTTAACTGATATATACAGAGTCCTTCATCCCAAAGAAACTAAATACACATTCTTTTCAAATGCACATGGAACATTTTCAAAGATAGACCACATGATAGGACACAAAGCAAGCCTCAACAAATTGAAGAAAACTGAAATCATACGAAGCATTTTCTCTGACCACAAGGGACTGAAACTAGAAAGCAACTCCAAGGAAAAAACCCCAAAACACTCAAAATCATGGAGATTGAATAGCATGCTATTAAACAATGAATGGGTCAAGAATGAAATTAGGGAAGAAATCAACAAGTTTCTGGAAACAAATGAAAATGAACTCACAGAACCCAAAACTTATGGGACACAGCAAAGGCAGTCCTCAGAAGGAAGTTCATAGCGATACCGGCCTGCCTAAAAAAGATAGAAACATCTCAAACAAACAAATTAACCCTATGCCTACAAGAACTCGAGAAACAATATAAAAAACATCCCAGAGCAAGTAGAAGGAAGGAAATAACCAAGATCAGAGTAGAATTAAATGACGTAGAGACTAAACACACAATTGTAAGGATCAATGAATCCAGGAGCTGGTTATATGAAAAGATAAACAAAATTGACTAGCCTTTCAGCAGGCTCATCAAGAAAAAAAGAGAGAAGACCCAAATAAACACAATCAGCAATGAAAGAGGAGAGATTACAACTGACACCACAGAAATACAAAGGATTGTGAGAAATTACTATGAGGAACTGTATGCCAAGAAATTTGAAAACCTAGGTAAAATGGACAAGTTTCTAGAAAAATATAATCTTTCAAAACTCAATGAAGAGGAAGCAGAAAGCCTGAACCGACCAATAACAGCATATGAAATTGAAGCAGTAATAAAAAAACTTCCGACACACAAAAGCCGAGGACCAGATGGTTTCACAGGAGAATTATACAAAGCATTTAAGGAAGAGCTAAACCCTTTCCTTCACAGACTGTTACAAAAAATTTAAAATTATGGGAGACTCCCAAACTCTTTTTGTGAAGCCAGCATCATCATAATCCCAAAAACAGATAAAGACACAACAGAGAAAGAAAACATCAGGCCAATATCGCTGATGAACATAGACGCTAAAATCCTCAACAAAATATTGGGAAACTGTATACAACAATACACTAAAAAGATCATACACCGTGATAAAATGGGATTCATCTCCAGGATGCAAGGATGGTTCTATATTCACAAATCAGTAAATGTAATACATCACATAAACAGAAGCAAAGACAAAAGTCACATGATAATATCAATAGATGAGGGAAAAGGATTTGATAAGGTACAACACCCATTTATGATAAACACTTAGCAAAGTGGGAATAGAGGGAGCATTTCTCAACATAATAAAGGCCATATATGAAAGACCTACTACAACTAACCTCATACTCAATGAGCGAAAACTAAAACCTTTTTCACCAAGATCAGGAAAAGGACAAGGTTATCCACTTTTACCACTTCTATTCAATATAGTATTGGATGTCTTAGCCACAGCAATTAGACATGAAAAGGAAATAAAAGGCATCCAAATCAGAAAGGAGGAAACAAAACTATCATTGCTTGCAGATGACATGAGTGTACATAGAAAATCTTATCGACTCGGCCAAAACACTGCTTGACCTAATAAATGAATTTGGCAAAACAGCTGGATACAAAGTCAATATGCAGAAACCAAAGACATTTTTGTATACCAACAATGAAACAGCAGAAGTAGAAATCAAGAAAAAAAATCCCATTCGATATAGCAAAGAGAAAAATAACATACCCAGGAATAAACTGAACCAAGGAGGTAAAAGACCTGTATGCTGAAAACTACACAACACTGAAGAAAGAAATCAAGGAAGACACAAACAAATGGAAACATATACTGTGTTCATGGATCGGAAGAATTAACATCATCAAAAGCACCATACTACCCAAAGCAATTTACAGATTCAATGCAATACCTTTTAACGTACCAATGGCATATTTCACAGACATAGAAGAAACACTTCAAAAATTTATATGGAACCATAAATGACCCCAAATAGCTGCTGCAATTTTGAGAAATTAGACCAAAGTAGGAGGGATCACAATACCTGATGCCAAACTGTATTACAAGGCCATTATAATCAAAACAGCCTGGCACTGGCATAAAAACAGGCACATGGGCCAGTGGAATAGAACGGAGAGCTCAGAAATAAACCCAAGTCTCTATCATCAATTAATATTTGACAAAGGGGGTAGCAACATAAAATGGAGTAAAAATAGCCTCTTCAACAAGTGGTGTTGGGAGAACTGGACAGCTACATCCAAAAAAATGAAACTCGAGCACCAACTTACACCATACACAAAGATAAATTGAAGGTGGGAAAAAGATTTAAATATAAGCCCTGACATCATTAAAGTCCTAAAGGAGAATATAGGCAGGAAATTCTCAGATATTTCATGTAGCAACATTTTTACTCATATGTCCCCTAAAGCAAGGGACATAAAGGAAAGGATAAAGAAATAGGATTTCATCCAAATAAAAAGCTTTTGCATGGCTAAAGAAAACAGTATTAAAATAAAAAGAACCGTCTGTATGGGAAAACATGTTTGCCAATGATACCTCAGACAAGGGTTTAATCTCCAAAATATATAATGAACTTACACAACTCCACTCTAAGAAGATAAGCAACCCAATTGAAAAATGGGCAAAGGACTTGAAAAGACACTTCTCCAAGGAGGACATACAGACGATCCAGAGACATATGAAAAGATGCTCAGTATGGCTAGCTATGAGAAAGGTGCAAATTAAAACCACAATGAGATACCACTTCACACCAGTCAGAATGGCCATCTTAGACAAAGCAACAAACAAGAAGTGTTGGGGAGGTTGCGGAGAAAAGGGGACCCTAGTACACTGTTGGTGGGTTTGCAGACTGGTGCAATCACTATGGAAATCAGTATGGAATTTCCACAGAAAACTAAAAATGGAACTGCCTTTTGACCCAGAAATTCCACTGCTAGGATTATATCCTAAGAACCCTGAAACACCAGTCCAAAAGAACCTATGCACCCCAATGTTCATAGCAGCACAATTTACAATAGCCAAAAGTTAGAAGGAACCTAGGAGCCCATCAGTATGGGCTCCTAGGTTCCCTAGGTTTTGAATTGATCAAAAAAGTATGGTACATTTACACAATGGAATTCTATGCAGCAGAAAGAAAGAAGGAGCCCCTACCTTTCTCAATAGCATGGATGGAACTGGAGAGCTTTATGCTAAGCGAAATCAGCCAGGAGGTGAAAGACAAATACCATATGATCTCACCTTTAACAGGAACCTAATCAATAGAACAAACAAACAAGGAAAATATAACCAAAGACACTGATATTGAGAACAGGGTGATAGTCACCAGAGGGGACAGGGGAGGGACTTTCAGGGGGAAAGGGGAAGGGTTTAGAGGATGAAGTTTAAAGGACACATGGAGAAAAACTGGGGGTGTGGAAATGGAAGGGATGTGAGGAGGCCTGGTGTGGTTGGCTGGGGTGGGAGTAAAGGACAGAAAACTGTACAAGAACAATAATTAAAATAAAATTAAGAAAACCTTTCTGGAAACAAGTTAAGATAAACTCAGAAGAGTCCAAAACCTATGACACACAGGAAACATAGTCCTGAGAGGGAAGATCATAGTGATACAGGCCTGCCTGTAAAGATAAAAGCATTTCAAATAAACAACCAAATCCTACATCTGCAAAAACTGGAGGAATAACCACACAGCCCACAGCAAGCAGAGTGAAGGACATACTTAAGATCATAGTAGAATTAAATGACAGAGACTAAAAGAACAATTCAAAGGATCAATAAATCTAAGAGCTACTTTTTTGAAATAATGAAGAAAAATTGACAAGCCTTTAACCAGACTCATCAGGAAAAAAGAGAGGATCCAAATAAATAAAATCAGAAATGAAAGAGGAGAAATAACTGCTGACACCAATGAAATACAAAGGGTTGTATGAAATTAGTACAAACAACTATATCCCAAAATTTGAAAACCTTGATGAAATGGGCAAATATCTAGAGCAATATAATGTTTTCAAACTGAGTAAAGAAGAAGCAGAAAGTTTGAAGAAATGAATAATGGCTGGTGAAATCAAAGCAGTAATCAAAAAACCCCTGGAACATAAAAGTCTTTAGCGGGAATGGTTCACAGGTGAAATTTACCCAATGTTCAGAGAACAGCTAACCCCAGTTCTTCTGAAAGTATTCCAAAAAATGCAAGAAGAGGGAAGACTCCAAACAACAGAGAATGAAAAAGAAATAACAGTGTATGAAAACTCCAGGCCAATATGGCTGATGAACATAGACAGTAAAATCTTCAACAAAACATTGGCAAACCACACCAGCAATACATTAGAAAGATCATACACCACGATCAATTGGAATTCACACCAGGGATGCAAGGATGGTACAATATTCACAAATCAATAAACATATATCATAAAAAATGATTGACAAAAATCACCTGATCATATCAATAGATACGGAAAAATATTTGATAATGTATAGCACACATTTATGATAAAAATATTCTGCAAAGTGGTAGTAGAGGGAGCATTCCTCAATATGATAAAGGCCATATACAACAAAACTACAGCTGGCATCTTACTCAATGGGCACAAATTAAAAGGTTTCCCACTAAGATCAGGAGCTAGACAAAGACACCATCTTTCACCACTTCTATTCAACATAGTATTGGAAGTCCTGCCCACAGTGATCAGACAAGAAAAAGAAATAGAAGGCATCCAAATTGGAAGGGAGGAAGCAAAACTGTCATTGTTTGCAGATGACATGATAGTGTACATTGAAAACCCTATAGACTCCACCAACAAACTACTTGACCTAATAAGTGAATTTGGCAAAACAGCAGGATACAAAGTCAATATTTAGAACTTAAGCCATTTTTTTGCATACCAACAATGAAACATCAGAAACAGAAATCAGGAAAAAATCCCATGTGCTATATAGCAAGAAGAAAAATAAAGTTACCTAGGAATAAACCTAACCAAGGAGGCAAAAGGTCTGTACTCAGAAAACTATGCAATAGTGAAGAAAGAAATTAAGGAAGGCACAAATAAATGGAAACATATACCTTGTTCATGGACTGGAAGGGTTAACATCCTCAAAATGTACATACTACCCAAAGCAATTTATAGATTCTATGCAATACCTATTAAAATATCAGTGACATGTTTCACAGATATAGAACAAACATTTCAGAAATTTATATGGAACTGTAAACAACCCCAGATAGCTGTGGTAATTTTGAGAAAGAAGAACAAAGTAGCAGAGATCACAATACCTGATATCAACTATATTACAAGGCCATGGTAATTAAAACAGCCTGTTACTGGCATCAGAACAGACACACAGATGAATAAAACTGAATAAGAGCCCAGAGATAAACCCAAGTCTTGATGGTCAGTTAGTATTTGACAGAGGGGGTAGAAGCATAAAATGGAGTAAAAATAGCCTCTTCAACAAATGATGTTGGGAGATCTGGACATCTACATGCGAAAAAAAAAAAAAGAAAAAGCCCAACCACCAACTTGCACCATACACAAAATAAACTCAAGAGGGAGAAAAGATTTATATATAAATTGTAACATCATATTAATCCTCAAGGAGAAGATAGGCAGCAAAATTTCAGATATTCCACACAGCAATATTTTCACAGATGTATCCCCTAGGGAAAGGGACGTAAAAGAAAGAATAACCAAATGGGATTTCATCAAAATAAAAAGCTTCTTCAGGGCTAAGGAAAATATCAGCAAATGAAAAGGGAGCCCACCATATTGGAAAATATATTTGCCAGTGATACCTTGGACATTGGTTTGAGCTCCAAAATATTTAAAGAGCTCACACAACTACACTTCAGAAAGAGAAACAACCCGATTAAAAAATGGACAAAGGAACCTAGCTGGTGTGGCTTAGTGGATTTAGGGATGATCTGTAAATGAAATGGTTGCTGGTTTGATTCCCATCCAGGGTACATGCTTTTGTTGTATCCAGGTCTCTAGTGGGGGGCATGCTAGAGGCAACTTCACATTGATGTTTCTCTCCCTGTCTTTTCCCTTTGTTCCCTTCACTCCAAAATTGAATAAATAAATAAAATCTTATTAAAAATGAGCATAGGACTGGAACAGACACTTCTCCAAGGAGGACATACAGAGGGCCCAAAGACATATAAAATGATGCTCAGTGTCAATAGCCATCAGAGAGATGAAAATTAAAACCACCATGGGATACCACTTCACACCAGTCAGCATGGCCATCATAACGAAATCAACAAACAGCAAGTGCTGGAAGATTGTGGATAAAAGGGAACCTTAGTGCACTGCTGGTGGGAAAGTAGACTGGTTCATCCACTGTGGAAAACACTATGGAACTTCCTCAAAAAACTAAAAATGGAACTGCCTTTTGACCTGGAAATTCCACTGCTGGGATTATACTCTAAGAATCCTGAAATACCAATTCAAAAGAATCTGTGCACCCCAATGTTCACAGCTGCACAATTTAAAATAGCCCCATGTTGGAAGCAACCTAAGTTCCCATCAGTAAATGAGTGGATCAAAAACCAGTGGTACATTTACACAATGGAATACTATGCAGCAGAAAGAAAGAAGAAGGTCCTAATCTTTACAACAGCATGGATAGATCTGGAGAACATTATGCTAAGTGAAATAAACCAGGCAGTGAAAGAAAAATATATGATCTCACCTATAATTGGAAAGTAGTCATGAAAACAAACAAGCAAGCAAAATATAACCAGAGACATTGAAATTAAGGACAAACTGACAGTAACCAGAGGGGAGGGGTAAGGGGATAATTGGGGAAAGAATAGGAAGGGTCATCAGGGAACATGTATAGGCAAAGGGTGTATGGATCGGAGGTGGAGGTGGTGATGAGCGGCATGTGGGGGAGTGATAGGGGGAAAATGGAGACAATTATAGTTGAAGAACAATAAAAAATAAAAATGAAAGAATATTTAAAAATTTAGGGTTATCTAGGCATGCATATTTTAAAGTGCTTAGATCCTTGTGATAGTATTTAAAGAACCAGGATGTGAGCATATGCCATGGGGTCTCCCTTTGAGTTATTGCCATCTGTAATGTTCTATTAGCTCCTGCACTATTGTTTTCTACTCCACTATCATCACTATCTTCCATTAATTACTTATTCTTTAGCCTCTATATTGCAGTAATTGGCTCATTTTCTTGGGATGGGTGGGCATATACTACAGTAAAATATTCAAACAGTAGTAGTGGTTGTTCATGCACCGTGACTGTCTGAGCATGTGCCATGGTATTCCCTCTAGAATCATTGTCATACATTGCTTGTCTAAAGAAAATGTATTCATGTATCATTTCCTTTATTCATATGCCCATTTCATCTGAGCATATTTCATGACATGCTGGGTGCTTTTGTATCATATTCATGTGTTTTTGTATTATAGGTTTTTGCTCATGCACCATGGTTGTCTGAGCATGCAGCATGCTTGTCTGCTCATGCCCCATGGTTCCTGAGAAGGATCCTTCATTCCCTACTGCTTTACATGGAAATACTGTTTTATATATCATGTATATCATTTTGTGTGCAATGGTAATTGCTCCTATTCCATCACTTTCTACTTCTCAATGATTTCTGCATTTTCCCACACTGAGTCTGTAAGTTCCAAAATGATAGATGTTATTGCATGTCATTGGCTTGTCTGAGTGTGCATCAAAGTCGAATGGTAAAATTCCTCTGGTGGCTATTTACACACCTGGTTGTTTAAATATTACCATGATTTCACCTGTTCATTATTACAATCTGCTGCTAAAATGAAAGGAATTTGTTGTGTTTTTAAAGTCACCAACCACATTCGTTTAAGAAATTATATTGGCATGCTTCTCTGTCATCACTTTTAGTTCATGTCATGGAGTTGTGTGGGTAAGTATCAAAATCAAGTGCTTAAATACTAGTTGTGGCTGTTAATGGAACATGGTTGTCTGTACATTTGGTGTCAGGTATCTTTTTTTCTTTTCAAGTTCATGGGAACTGTTTTCTAGGTACTGTTCCAAATTCTCTGCAAGTGAGAACTTCAAAAAAAATTATCTAGTAAATACTAAGATTTCCAAGAGTGGTGCCTAATTGTTTTGTCATGAGTATTGGAAATTAAGCCTGGTATTTCTTACACAAGTGCTGGATCATCAAAGTGTCCTTTAAACATTTTCTTATTTCTCTGTGTGTGCAAAACTGCTAAGTTATTTATTTATTTATCCTTTTAAAAATCCCCCTTCACTTTTTACCCATTCCTTACCCCCACCTCTGGCAACTATCAGTTTATTCTCTATTTCTGTGAGTCAGTTCTCCTTTGGCAGACCTGACATCTACTCATGGACAAAACTAGTCACTCTGTACTATGGCCTTTTTGTAAAGCACAATATCTGAGTACCACATGTCATGAGCACCAAATATGCTTTTCTTCTCAGAAAACAATTTTGTGTACCATATTCTATGTCTGTTAGCTTCTGTGTCATGACTGATGTGATACAGTGTAGAGTGTTTTTCTTTTTGTGCATCATGATCACATAATTAAGCACCACTGATGGATTTTATCAACTGTTGTTGCCTGAACTTATTCCCTAGTATCTCTGTGCACTTTTGCCATCTGCTTGTAAAACAATCATTCATATATTGAGACATTTTGGTCATGTACTATATTCATCTGTGATGTCTCCACTCATTTCTCTTTTCTACTGTATCTTGTCTCTTTTCTCTTAATGGGTTTGATTCATTATGCATGGTTATATTAATGTTCCTAAGGCATTTTGCTCTTTTACTGTGTTTTATATTCTACTACAATCTTTTGTTCATTTATCTTGTGTGTGAAAATATATTGTTTGCTTTGTACTAAAAATGGATGTTCTGTACCATAAATATCATTTTATGCACCATGATTATTTGTTACCTCGATTTGTTGGCTTCATCTTTTGTCTTCAGTACCTATCTGCTCCTATACACTGGATTTCGGCTCATGTTGCAGGACCTTCTGAGTGTGCATCGTAGTCAAATGCTCAGACTCCTGTGGTGGCTGCTCATGCACCACGGATGTTTGAGCATGTGCTATGGTGTCTACTTTTGCTACATTGCCGTCTACTTCTGGACCAAAGCTATTTGTTCCTGTACTCTGTGTTTTTAATCTTGTACCATATCCAACTGAAGAAGCATGGCACCATCAGTGTATACACACAGTGCAGACTCTGAAGTTAGATTTCTTATGTTTAATACCAGTTCTTCCATTTAATAGTTTGGTGTACTTAAGCAAGCTATTTCACCCCTTTGTGTCTGTTTTCTTAACTGCAAAGTGATGATAATAATAATAATACCTACTTTTTAGGGTTGTTGTGAGGATTCAGCATTTAAAGTAAAATTCTTACATTAGTGCTTGGCACATGGTAAATGCTAAGTATTTGCTGATAGTATTGCATTACTATGTCTCTTCCTTATTATGATTGTCAACTTGCATCTGGTTGTGCATCTTAGTCACATGCTAAATTGCTGGTGGTGGCTGTCTTTACAACATGCTTGTCTGATGTTATGGCTTGATTTTGCCTTTTCAATAATGCCTGTACTCCTTCAACACAGCCATTTGTTGTGGTGTTGTGTTTTTCATTACTCATTACACCTCTCAGAGCAAAAATAGCACAGTAGATGACTACTGTACCATTTTCACTTGTACTTCGATCATAATTGATAGTTCATGTTTCAAGGTATATTGATATGTATCATATTCAAATACTCAAACACTAGTGATTTTTTTCTACACTGTGGTCATATGAACATATCATGGTGTCTCTCACCATTACTGTCTACTCTCAGACCAAGTAATCCTTCCTGTATTGTGGCTTTTAATCATACATTATGACTATCGATGCAGTTTCCACCATGTGATTGTTTTCTTTTTAACATTCTGTCTTCTCTTACATATAGGTTGATTCATTTTCTGTGTTAGTCTGAACATGCATAGAGAATTTCTGTACATATACTATGTTTGAGGTTATATATAGATTTCTACTTATGCACTTTAATTCTTTGAAAATGCAGTTAGTCTCTACTTCTGAATTGAGAATGGAACCTTGTGTATAATGAACAATAGTATACTAATTGTGACAGCATCTAATTTTCTTATTACCCTTGATATCAGTTCATTATGGAAAATCATTGAAGTATGCCTTGTGGTCAAATATTCTAGCTACTGTGGTGACTGCTTGTTCACCAAGGATGTTTGATAACAGGATATATTTCTACATATGCAACAGTACTTACTGTCTGTATCAGCAATATAGCTGTCAGTTCAGTTCCTTTAGTGTGTGTGTGTGTGTGTGTGTGTGTGTGTGTGTGTGTGTGTATGTGTTTATATCTCCTACCATGTCCATCAGAGGTAGCATAGCACCACTGATGTAATGTTAGACTGTTTGATGTATTAGTTACTTTCTACCTTTCTGCTTTAGTTTCTTTGATCCCAAAATAATAGTAATAATAATACTTACCTCATATGTTTGTTGTGAGAGTAAAATAGTTATTGTATGTAAGTTCTTATTTCCTGGCCTATAATAAAGTACTATATAAGTATAAACTGTCATCATCATCATTATCATCATCATCATCATTATGCTAGTACTGTTTTTCTTTTTTCTGTCATGAGTGACAGCTGATGTTTTGGGATTGTCTTGGTTTACATTATTGTCAAATGCTTAAGCACTGGTGGTGTCATTACAGCATAAAAATGTAGTCTGAGCATTTGCCATGATGTTACCAATTGTGTTATTGCCATCTGCTCCTAGACCATACCATGTCATCTTATTTTATAATTTCCTAAATATTGTACCATGTCCATGTCAGTATCATTCTATAGTTTTCTCTACCTACCATTTCTAATTGCTACTATAACATATTTGTATGTGCATCACCATGTTTATATGATATACTCACATACCATAATTTTCTGTGTATGAAAAATTGTGTCTAGTGTTATAATGAGATTGCCATTTTCCATGTTAGAGGAATAAGTTTATGGAAGATGGAAGTGTAGGTAAACATACTTCACCTCTGCACACAACTACAGAAAAAAATTATGTCTAGACTATAAAACAAATATCACCCAGAACTGTCAGAAAACTGAGCCATATGTAAGTCTTATAACCAAGGATTTAAAGAGGCCACATTCATCCAGATGGATAGGAGAGGTGGAGACACAGACAGAAGTGGAGACGCATGGGCTGTGGGAGTGGCATGGAGAGCTGGTGGAATGGGCAGTCCCACATTCACGTGTGGTGGATAAAAATTGGGAAGAATACCTCAAGAGTGAGAGATCCCAGCCACAAACCAAACAACCCAGCAAGCAGCCCAGGGTTATGGCACCAAAAAGATAAATCTCCATAATTTCTGACTGTAAAAAACAATGGGGGTTGGCACAGTAGAAGAAACTGCTGGATTCATCTTAAAGGGCCCACATGGATTTAGGACTTAAGCAGACCCATCCTCTCTGGGATTCAGTACCAGGACAGCACCTGGCACAAATGGAATATGGGGAGAAAGGGTTCTGGAAATGCAGTGAGTGCCAGGAGACAGCTTCCTCACAGGCAAACCTCCAGAAACCAGGCAGCAGTATCGTCTCCTCTCTCAGCCCTCCTGCAACACAGAGCCACAAAGTGGTTAAATGGGTTGCCCTGCCCTGGCGATCACCTAAGGCTCCACACCACAAGATTTACAGGTCCAATCTTCTACAATACACCACATTACTAAGACAGGGAGTCAAAGCAGCTCTACCTAACACACAGAAACAAACACAGGGACACTGCCAAATTGAGGAGATAAGAAATGTGGCCCAAATGAAAGAATTGAACAAAACCCCTGAAAAAGAACTAAATGAAACAGAGATAATAGACCTGTCAGATGCAGATTTCAAAACACTGGTGATCAGGATGCTCAAAGAACTCACTGTGTATGGCAAGAGCATAAAAAAGACCCAGGCAAAAATGAAATTTACACAAAGTGACATAAAGAAAAAATTAGGAAATCAATGCAGAGTAGATGAATCTGATAATCAAATCAATGATTTGGAATGTAAGGAAGAAAAAAATTCAATCAGAACAGCAAGAAGAAAAAAGAATCCCCCCCCCAAAAAAAAAACCCACGAAGGATAGGCTAAGGAGCCTCTGGGACAACTTCAACTGTACCAACATTCAAATCATAGGGATGCCAGAAGGAGAAGAGAAAGAGCACGAAATTGAAAACTTATTTGAAAAAATAATGAAAGAAAACTTCCCTAATTTGACAAAAAATAGACATACAAATCCAGGAAGCACAGAGTCCCAAATAAGTTGGATCCAAAGAGGGCTACACCATGACACATCATAATTAAAATGCCAAAGGTTAAAGATAACGGGAGAGTCTTAAAAGCAGCAAGAGAAAAACAGAGAATTACCTACAAAGGAATTCCCATAAGACTATTGGCTAATTTCTTAAAAGAAACTTTGCAGCAAGAAGGGACTAGCAAGAAGTATTTGAAGTCATGAAAGGAAAGGACCTACAACAAGATTACTCTATCCAGCAAAGCTACCATTTAGAACTGATGGGCAGATAAAATGCTTATCAGATAAAGTGTTCCTCATTAGAAAGCCATTATTATGTGAAATATTAAAGGGACTTATTTGAGAAAAAGAAGATCAAAACTATGAACATTAAAATGACAACTAATTCACAACTATCAAAAAACTGAATAAAAAAAGTAGGCAAACAACCAGAACAGGAACAGAATTATAGATGTGGAGATTACTTGTTATCAGCTGGGAGGTAAAAGGGGCAGATTGGGGGAAAAGGTGCAGGGATTAAGAAGCATAAATTGGTAGGTACAAAATAGGGGGATGTTCAGAATAGTATAGGAAATGCAAAGCCATAGAACTTACATGTGTGACCCATGGGCATGAACTAAGGTGGGAGATTACTGGAGGGAAGAGGGGTACTGGGTGGAGGGAGACAAAGGAAAATATTGGGATAACTGTAATAGCATAATTAATAAAATATATTTAAAAAAAGAAGTAAGTTTATGTATCAAAATTTTCAATTTTGAACTCCCCCTTTTTTAGTTTCCTATCATTGCTTAGAGTTTCTGTATTACATCCTTTTAACTTTGTATCCTGTATCTCAGTGCATGTTTTGAAGTTGATTGTACATTAGAAGCTCAAAAGCCGTGATATTTGTTCATACCCCATTGCTATTTGAGCATGTACTGTGTTGTTTTGCTTTTCACTATTTACATCTGCTTTTACCTCCAAATCGTTTCAGTATTATAGTTTTTTGATCTCATACCATATCCACGTGAACAAGCTAAATAATTTTTTTTAGCTTCTTTCACTTTTTGATCATTTACCATGCTTTCCTGTGTATACTACATATTATGTATTACAATTTTCCTAGCATGAACCATTATAGTTTGATCCTGTACTGAGAATGCCATCTTCTATATTTTGAACCATGCATTAACTAATGCATGTTGTTTTTCAGATCATGCACTGAGGTGTTCCTCTCTTTCATTACTGCTGTTTGCTCCTATGCCATCTAACCATGTCATGGCTAAGAGCTAATTTTGTAGAGTTTTCAGAGGGTGCCTCGTAATCATATGGTGTTTGTAGTCTCCTTTTGCATCAGTCATCTGCTCTGTTTCTTCATATAGCTACTACTGCCTACACTTTGGCCATATAGCTCTGTTCATTATCTATGCTAGCTCTTCCTCTATAATGGCTCTTAGCTTATGTTGCAAGGCTTCCTGATTGTGTGCATCTATTGAAATGCTCATACTCCAATATTGCCTCTTTATCATATGCTATGGTCATTTGGGCATGTGCTATGGGATCTCCTTTTGCATTGATTTATTTAGCTCATGGAATAAAGCTTTTTAAAAAAATCTCGTGCTCCATGTCTTTTTTGTATTACATAGCATTTGTAATTGCAGCTGTACTTTGCCCATTGATTCCTACACCGTGGCTGTTTCTTCCTGTTCCATAAATTTCTATTCATATTCTGAGATATTTTGGTATACAGCATGGTTAAATTCTCAAAACCCATTGGTGGGCATTCATGTGCCTTTTTGATCTATGCACTTTTACACTATTACCACCTATTTCTGGATCAAAATGATTTCTTTCCATGGTTAGTGTGTGTTTAATTCATGCAACACATGTATTTCAATAAGAAGATAATTAGAATGATTTCCTTATGTCTTTCCCCTCTTTTCCAGTTTTATTGAATTATAACTGACAAATAGCACTGTTTAAGTTTAAGGTGTACAGCATAATGACTTGACATACATATAGTGTGAAAAGATTACCGCAAAAAGTTTAGTTAATACCCATCACGTCATAGAGTTATTTAAAATGGCTTTTTCCTTGTGATGAGAATTTACAAGATCTACTCTCTTAGGGACTTTCTAATATACCGATCAGCAATATTACGTATAGTCAGCATGTTATATGTTACATCCCCAGTACTTATTTATCTTATAACTGGAAGTGTGTACCTTTGACTGTCTTCATCCAATTCTACAAACATCTCCACACCCCTCACCTCTGGTAACCACAAATATATGTCTTTTTCAATTTTTTTAGATTCCACATACAAGTGAGATCACACAATTTTTGTCTTTGTCTGGCTTATTTTACTTAGTATAATGCCCTCAAGGTCTATCTATGTTGTAATGGCAGGATTTTCTTCTTTTATGGCTGAATAGTATTCCATTTATTTTATATGTAGTACATTTTCCTTATGCATTCATCTGTTGATGCTCTTAGATTGTTTCCATGTCTTTGCTGTTGTAAATAATACTGCAGTGAACATGGTGGTGCAGATATCTCTTTGACATAGTGATTTAATTTCCTTCAGATACATACCCAGAAGTGGAATAGTTGGATCATATGGCAGTTCTATTTTTAATTTTTTGAAGAAATTCCATACTATTTTCCATAGTGGCTGAACCAATTTATATTCCCACTAACAGTGCACAAGGGTTCCCTTTGTTCCACATCCTCACCAGGATGTTATCTCTTGTCTTTTTAATGATAGCCACTTTCACAGACATGATGTAACATATCTTTCTTTTTAATTTTATTTTTTCAATTATACCATTTTCTTATGTCTTAAGTTTTAGGGGTGTACTTATTTACTATGTGTATCTGTGCCCAAACTGTGATTGTTTATATCAGTACTGAGAATGGAGTATTATAAGCCTTAGATAATTGGCTCATGTACCATGATTACCTATTCTTTTATCACTTTTCTGCTCTTTTCATGTCCAAATATCTATTGTTTCATGATTTTTTGTTTGTTATAATGACCAGTTACACAAAATTAAGTAGTTTATGCACCATGGGTCCTTGAGCATGTGCCAGTGTACTCTTTTGCATTGTTGCATCTGCTCTTGAAGCAAATTCATTTGTTTCAGTATTTTTAATCATATGCAATATCTGCCTGAAAAATCACCATTCTATAATTGTGTGCTCCAGAATTATAATTATATGTGCCATGACTGAATTACTTCATACTATTAGGTACGGGTAATGTTGTGGATTTTCCCCTTACTATGGCTGTCTACTTCTTTACCATTGCCACCTTAGTATACATACTGTCTGAGTGCTTTTGGAATATTGATGTCTTCTCAGACATAATGGTTGTCAATGTATGCATGTGGACATCTGTTCCTTTGTCTGTTCAGACAGATGTCTGAACATGTGCAAGTTGATAATTCATAGCTGGATCTTGATTATCATGGCAGACTACATATGATTCTTTGTCTAAGCTCTTAGTAATGCCTATTTATCCACTGTAGCAATCTTGTATAGATAATTTACTATGGTCAAGTGGGCACTCATATTGGTTATATGCTCCTGTACCATAGTTATTCTTTTTGAGCATTTCTGAGTTCAGCTCCATTCTCTGTTTTAACAGGTATTGTGACCTTCAGGAAGTAATTCATCATCCTTGAGTGAACACTATGTTTCTGGATTATGTATCTTGACCTGTGCACATATTTCTATAACATGTATATTTTCCCTATATGCAAAGAGATTTAAAATTTAATCTTAACCTGTATGATATTTAGATGTATCAATGGCCATTATTTATTTCATCATTTTTGTAATATTCACATTTTGATTATTTTTAAAATTTCACTAATATAATGTTATATTGTTATAAATATCTTTGAAATGATTTATTTTTGCTACTATGATTTTTCTGCCCAATAAATTCCTAGAAGTAGAGTTACAGAGTCACAGAAATTTCTGTAGGCTTTTTATTCATGTTGCCAGACTGTTTTCAAAGAAGGCTGCATAAATATTATGCTCTTATTAGCAGATATATATGTATATTTATGGAGTTCCTCTCTCACCTTATCTTCAACAAAATTGTTTAGCATTTTTAAAAGCTTTTGTTTGCTTGATAAGTGAAGTTGTGCCTCATTGCTTTAGTTGCATTTCTTGAATCAATGTTAAGACTGAGTTTTTATTATTATTATTATTTTATTCTTGTTCAAGTACAATTGTCTTCATTTTCATTCCACCATGCCTCCCTGTCCCACCCATCCCCACCTCCCACCCTTGAACCTACCCCCTTTGGCTTTGTCTATGTTTCCTTCATACATGTTCCTTGATGGCCCCCTACCCATTATCCCCTATTATCCCTCCCACTCCTCCTCTTTGGTTACTGTCACATTGTTCTTGGTACAATTTACACAATGGAATATTACACAGTGGAAAGAAAGAAGAAACTCCTACCTTTTGTGACAGCATGGATGGAACTGGAGAGTATTATGCTAAGTGAAATAAGCTAGATGGTGAAAGACAAATACATATGATCTAATCTATAAGAGAAACCAAATGAACAAAATAATGAACATAATAGAACCACAGGCATAGAAACATGGAACAAACCAAAAGTGCCCGGAAGGAAGGATGGAGGGGGATAATGGTGGAAAGAAGGGGAAAGGACTAGACAAAGAACATGTATGAATGACCCACAGACATGGACTACAGTATGGTAATTGACTATGGCAGGAGGGATGGAATGGGCAGAGGTGGGCAAAGTGGGAAAGATTGAGACAACTGTAATAGAATAACAGTAAAAAATGAGTTAATAAAAAATGAGTTAATAAAAATAAATAAAGAAACTTAAATGTATAAAATTCAAAAATAAAATAAGGTCAAATCTTCTATATCTGTCCTGATTTAAAAAATCACATTTGTCAATTTCTGAGAGATGTGTTTTAAAGTTTCCCATTATAACCATATAGATACTTCTATGTTTCTTTGTAGTTCTGTCAGTATTTGCTTTACATATTTTGAAGCTGTTTTATAGGACTTTATTATATCCTTCAGTAAATTGAATCTTTTATTTTATGAATTTATTTTCTTCATCTCTAGTAAAACCTTTCAATTAAAGTCTTTATTTCTTGAATATTAAAATAATGTTTTAGCTAATATTTACATAGCATATCCTTATGTTTTTACTTTCAACTTTTCCCTTATGTTTTAGATATGACTTATAAACTACATGCAGTTAATTTACTTTATTGTTTTTATTTCTATTTTTTTACATTTTTATTGTTGTTCAAGTACAGTTGTCTGCACTCCCCCCACCACTCCCCCCCACGACTCCCCCCACCCCAGCCATCCCCACCTCACTTCCCTGCTTCCACCCCTCCCCTTGGTTTTGTCCATGTGTCCTTTATAGTTGTTTCTGGAAACCCTTCCCCCTTTCCCTCCCCTTATTCGCTCCCACTTCCCCTCTGGCTTATTTAATTTAGCATAATGCTCTCCAGTCCCATCCATGCTGTCGCAAAGGGTAGGAACCCCCTTCTTTCTGCTGCATAATATTCCATTTTGTAAATGTACCATAGCTTTTTGATCCATTCATTTACTGATGGGCATTTAGGTTGTTTCTAGCACTTGCCTATTGTAAATGATACTGCTATGAACATTGGGGTGCATAGGATCTTTTGAATTGCTGTTTCAGGGTTCTTAGGATATAATCCCAGCAGTGGAATCACTGGGTCAAAAGGCACTTTCATTTTTAGTTTTCTGAGGAAATTCCATACTGTTTTCCACAGTGGCTGCATCAGTCTGCATTCCCACCAACAGTGCATTAGGGTTTCCTTTTCTCCCCATCATCTCGAACACTTGTTGCTTGTTGATTTGTTTATGATAGCCATTCTCACAGGTATGCAGTGATATCTCCTTGTGGTTTTAATTTGCATCTCTCTGATGGCTAGTGATACTGAGCATCTTTTCATATGTCTCTGGGACCTCTTTGGAGAAGTGTCTGTTCGGGTCCTTTGCCCATTTTTGAATTGGGTGGTTTGTCTTCCTGGAGTGGAGCTGTGTGATTTCTTTATATATTTTGGAGATCAAACTCTTGTCTAAGGCATCATTGGCAAATATGTTTTCCCATATACTTGATTATCTTTTCATTTTAATGCTGTTTTCTTTAGCCATGCAGACACTTTTTAATTTGATGAGGTCCCATTTGTTTATTCTTTCCTTTATGTCCCTTGCTCTAGGGGACATATTGGTGAAAATATTGTTGCATGGGATATCTGAGATTTTCCTGCCTATGTTTTCCTCTAGGCCTTTTATAGTGTCATGACTTATATTTAAGTCTTTTATCCACCTTGAGTTTATTTTTGTGTGTGGTGTAAGTTGGTGATCGAGTTTCATTTTTTGTGTGTATCTGTCCAGATCTCCCAACACCATTTGTTGAGAGGTTATTTTTACTCCACTCTATACTCCTGTCCCCTTTTCAAACATTAGTTGACCATAGAGACATGGGTTTATTTGTGGGCTCTCTATTCTGTTCCATTGGTCTACGTAAGACAAAGAGAATTTTAAAAGTAGCAAGTGAAAGACAATTACCTTCAAGGAAGCTTCTGTAAGGCCATCAGCTGATTTCTCATTGGAAATATGTCATGTGAGAGGGATTGGCACACATATTGAAAGTGATTTAAAGCAAGAACCTCTTACAACCAAGACTGCTTTACCCCACAAGGCTATCATTTGAAATTGAAAGAGAAATTAAGAGTTTCCCAGGCAAGGAAAAGCTAAAGGAGTTCATTACCACCAAACCAGAATTACAAGAAATGTAGAAGGGTCTTCTTTAGAATAAAGAAAAAAAGAAGAACACTAATATTAAGAATAAAATGACAGTAAATATGTACCTATCAATAATCATTTTAATAGTAAATTGCTTAAATGCTCCAATAAAAAGACATAGGGTAGCAGAATGGATACCAAAACAAGATCCATGTATATGCTGTGTACAAGAGACCCACCTCAAAATGAAAGACAGACAGACTAAAAGTAAGGAAATGGAAAAAGATACTTAATGTGAATGAAAATGGAAAAAAAAGCTGGGCTAGCAATGCTTATATGTAAAAGTAGACATCATAACAAAGGCTAAAGTAAGAGACAAAGAAGGACACTGCATAACAATAAAGGGATCAATCTAGTAAGAGGATATAACCCTAGGAAACAGTTAAACATAGAAGTACCTAAATATATAAAGCAAATCTTTCTGGACATAAAGGAAGATAGTAGGCAATATTAACACTTCATTGATATCAATACATAGATTTTCCACATGGAAATCAACAAGAAACCATCAGCCTTAAATAACACACTAGACCAGATGGATTTAATTGATATTTTCAGAGTGTTTCATCACAAAAGAGCAGAATATACATTTTTTCAAGTGTACATGGACCTGTTTTTATGATAGACCACATTTTAGGACACAGAACAAGTTTCAGTAAATTTAAGAAGATTGGAGTAATATCAAGCATCTTTTCCACATACAACGGTATGAAACTAATAATCAATTACAAGAAAATCATATAAAAACACACAACTGCATAGAGGCTAAAAAACATGTTACTAAACAAAGGATGAGTTAAGAATAACATCAAGGAAGAAATCAAACAATGATTTGAGACAAATGAAAGTGAAAACACAACAACCCCAAATCTATGGGACATAGCAAAAGCAGGCCTAAGAGAGCAATTCATAACATTACAGGCCTACATAAAAAAAAAAAAAGAAAGAAAGAAAGAAAAATCTCAAATAAAAATTTGGACAACTGTAATAGAATAACAACAAAAATACTTTAAAAATAGTAATCTAAACATAAAAGGACTAGAAAAAGAACAACAACAAAGCCCAAAGTGAGGAAAAGGAAGGAAATAATAAAGATCAAAGTGAAAATTAATGAAATAGAGTCTCAAAAAATAATACAGAGGAGAGAGAAGATGGCGGCATGGTAAGAGGAAGCACATTCCTCTTCCCCCTTCACACAGGTGAAAAACCTGGCCAATTTACAGCAGAGCACAGCAAACAGACACCAGAAACACAGCATATTTGAAAACAGGAGATTGAAAATTGCAGTGGACATTGCAAAACCAGACGGTAAGGAGAGTACTCCAGCATCGCAGAGACCAGGGCGGGGGTTGAGATCCCGGGCCAGTGCTGGCCATAACACTCTAGGGAGGGGGGGAGCCAGGTCAACTGCTCCCTGATCAGCCAAACAAGGTCTCGGCAGCACCGGGATAAACCTGGTTGCTTGAAATCTCACAGAGAGGAATTAAGATCTCCTAGCTCTGGGAGGACTGTGTGTTGGAGCTCACGTGACTGTCTATGCCCATGCGTAATTGGAAACAACTACACAGGGATCCATTGGCACCAGCATGCCACCAGGGACCCCCCGTGCTGCAGTCACTCGGCGCCATGGTCTCTCGGCGCCCATGTGCCATCGGGGACCTGCATGGACTTCTGGGAGATCTTAGACACCTGTGTGCGACCTGCACTGGGGTCGATTCGTGCTCGCAGGACAGTCGGCACCTGTGCATGGAAGGCTGAAAGATCATTAGCGCTTGTGCACGTGTGACCACAGTAGGTACATGCCGCCTCAGAAGATACACCTGAGGCCCTGTGCGGAGAGGCCTGGGCTAGCTCTGAGGACAGTAGGCCAAAGATAACTGAGTGCTGAACATAGAGAAAAACAATATGGTCACCTCTTGGCCACTGCAGTCAGCAAGGCCAGAAAAATCAGCTTGGCAAAATTGATAACAGCAAGAGTTGGTGTTTTTGGTGTGTGGGTGTGCTTTTCCTCTTTTTTAATTATTAAATTTTCATTATTTTTATCTTTTTTACCCCTCAACTCCTTTTGCTTCTTGTTACTTCTTTCTTGTTTTATTCCTTCTTCCTTTCTTTCCAAGCTTATCTCTTCTTCCTTTCTCTTTTTTCTTTTATTTTTATTCTGCTTTCTTTATTCTCTTTTCATTTCTTTATTTTCTTTTTCTTCTTTTCTTTTTTTTATTTCTCTTTTCTCTTTTTAAACACCTATGAGTGAGACAAAAACAAAACAAAACAAAACAAAAAAACCCAGGAACTGTGAAAAGACCAGAGTTGGTCCCAAAGAGGGGGCATTTCAACAGCTGAGACACTGGAAGCCGTGACCTCCAGGATATCCAAAGGAGACAGCACCACTGAATCTCACAGGCATTTTACCAAACAAGTTCACAACTTAAACCCATGGAACCGGAACAAATCAATTTAAGTAACTGAGCCTAACAAGAAAAGCTTCACAAACAATGGGAAGACAAAGAAACAATCCCCAACCAAAAGAAAAGGAGGAAGCCCCAGAAAGAGTGCTAAATGAAATGGAGGCAACTCAACTATCACATTTTGAGTTCAAAGCAATGGTTGTCAGGAAGCTATAAGCGCTCTCAATGAGCTACCAGAAACAACAGGGAAGCTACGATGAGCTCACTGCAAACTATATCAACATGAAAAAGGAAATAGAAACTATCAACAAGCGCCAAGAGGAAATGAAGAATACAATTTCTGAACTGAAGAACACAGTGGAAGGAATGAAAAGCAGAATTGATGAAGCAGAAGATTGGATCAGCGAGTTGGAGGACCAAGTAGGAAAAATATCCAGAAAGAGCAAGAAAAGGAAAAGAGGATCAGAAAAAATGAAGAGGGATTAAGAGAAATGCAAGACAATCTGAAATGTAATAGTATCCATATAATAGGGATACCAGAGGGAGAAGAAGAAGAGCAAGGGATAGAAAACCTATTTGAAAAAGTAATGATGGAAAACTTCCCTAATTTGATGAGAGAAAAAGCCACACAAATCCAGGAAACACAGAGAATCCCAATCAAGAGGAACCCAAAGAGGCCCACTTGAAGACACATCATAATTAAAATGGCAAAATTCCAAAACAAAGAGAGAATCTTAAAGGCAGCAAGGGAGAAAAAGAAATAACATACAAAGGAGCCCCAACAAGGTTAGTATCTGACTTCTCAAAGGAAACACTCCAAGCCAGAAGAGAATAGCAAGAAATATTCCAAGCAATGAGAACCAAAGGCCTGCAACCAAGACTACTTTACACAACAAGGCTTTCTATCAAGATAGAAGGCCCAATAAGGAGCTTCCCAGACAAAAACAGTCTAAAAGAATACACCTCTACCAAACCAGCTCTGCAAAAGATACTAAAGGGACTGTGTTAAGGAAAGGAAACAAAGGAGAAAGAGAGGGAGAGGAACACAGGTACAAAAATGGCAATGAATAAGTACCTATCAATAATAACCTCAAATGTAAATGGACTAAATGCTCCAATCAAAAGGCATAGAATAGCTGAATGGATAAGAAAGCATGATCCACACATATGCTGCCTACAAGATGCCTACCTCAGGAGAAAAGACCTACACAGACTCAAAGTGAAGGGCTGGAAACAAATTTTCCAACCAAATGGACAGGAAACAAAACTGGGGTAGCAATACTCATATCAGAGAAAATAGACTTCAAAAGAAGGGCCATAAAGAGAGACCCAGAAGGTCACCTCATAATACTCAATGGAAGAATCCACCAGGAAGACATAAACGTTGTAAATATATGTACCTAACATAGGAGGACCTATATACATCAAGAAAATCTTAGAAGACTTCAAGAAAGATATTGACAGCAACACAATTATAATAGGGGACTTTAACACCCCATGTCAAAAATGGACAGATCTTCTAAACAAAATATCAACAAGGATATTGTGGTATTGAACACTCTAGATGAAATGGACTTAACTGATATATATAGACCCCTTCATCCCAAAGAAACTAAATACACATTCTTTTCAAATGCACATGGAACATTCTCAAAGATAGACCACATGATAGGGCACAAAACTAATGTCAACAAATTCAAGAAAATTGAAATCATACCAAGCATTTTCTCTGAACGCAAGGGACTGAAACTAGAAACCCATCCCAAGGGGAAAAACCCAAAGTCCTCAAAATCATGAAGATTGAATAGCATGCTATTAAACAATGAGTGGCTCAAGAATGAAATTAGGGATGAAATCAAAAAGTTTCTGGAAAGAAATGAAAATGAACTCACAACAACCCAAAACTTATGGGACACAGCAAAGGCAGTCCTCAGAGGGAAATTTACAGCGATACAGGCCTTACTAAAAAAGATAGAAACATCTCAAACAAACAACTTAACCCTACACCTACAAGAACTCGAGGAAAAACAACAAAGACAGCCCAGAGCAAGTAGAAGGAAGGAAATAACCAAGATCAGAGCAGAATTAAAGGACATAGAGACTAAAAGCACAATTCTAAGGATTAATGAATCCAGGAGCTGGTCCTTTGAAAAGATAAACAAAATTGACAAGCCTTTAAGCAGGCTCATCAACAAAAAAAGAGAGAGGACCCAAATAAACACAAGCAGAAATGAAAGAGTAGAGATGACAACTGACACCACAGAAATACAAAGGATTGTAAGCAATTACTCTGAAGAACTGTGTGCCAAGAAATTTGAAAACCTAGGTGAAATGGACAAGTTTCTAGAAAAATATAATCTCCCAAAACTCAATGAAGAAGCAGAAAGACTGAACAGACCAATAACAGAAGACGAAATAGAGGCAGTAATCAAAAAACTCCCGACACACAAAAGCTCAGGACCAGATGGTTTCACAGGAGAATTTTACAAAGCATTTAAGGGAGAGCTAACCCCATCCTTCACAGACTTTTTGAAAAAATCCAAAATGATGGACTCCCAAACACTATTTACGAAGCCAGCATCATTCTAATCCCCAAACCAGATAAAGACAACAAAGAAAGAAAACTTCAGGCACATGTCTCTGATGAACATAGATGGTAATCCTCAAGAAAATATTGGCAAAATGCATCCAACAATACCTTGAAAAGATGATACACCATGACCAAGTGGGATTCATCCCAGGGATGCAAGGATGGTTCAACATTCGCAAATCAGTAAATGTAATACATCACATAAACAAAAGCAAAGACAAAAATCACATGATCATATCAATAGATGCAAAAAAAAGCATTTGATAAGGTACAGCACCCATTTATGATAAAAACACTCAGCAAAGTGGGAATTGAGGGAGCATTCCTCAACATAATAAAGGCCATATATGAGAGACCTACAGCCAACATCATACTCAATGGGCAAAAACTAAAATCTTTTCCACTAAGATCAGGAACAAGACAAGGTTGTCCACTTTCACCTCTTCTATTCAATATAGTATTGGAAGTATTGGCCACAGTGATTAGACAAGAAAAGGAAATAAAAGGCATCCATATCGGAAAGGAGGAAACAAAACTGCCATTATTTGCAGATGATATGATATTGTACATAGGAAATCCTATAGACTTGGCCAAAAAGCTGCTTGACATAATAAATAAACTTGGCCAAAAAGCCGGATACAAAGTCAATATCCAGAAATCAAAGACATTTCTGTATACCAACAATGCAACAGGAGAAGCAGAAATCAAGAAAAAAATCCCATTCGATATAGCAAAAAGAAAAATAAAATACCTTGGAATAAACCTAACCAAGGAGGTTAAAGACCTGTACACAGAAAACTACACAACACTGAAGAAAGAAATCAAGGAAGACACAAACAAATGGAAAAATATACCATGTTCATGGATGGGAAGAATTAACATCATCAAAATGTGCATACTACCCAAGACAATTTACAGATTCAATGCAATACTTACTAAAGTACCAATGGCATATTTCACAGCCATAGAACAAACACTTCAAAAATTTATATGGAATCATAAATGACCTCGAATAGCTGCAGCAATTTTGAGAAAGAAGAACAAAGTAGGAGAGATCACAATACCTGACAATACCAAATACCAAACTGTATTACCAGGCCACTGTAATCAAAACAGCCTTGTACTGGCACAAAAACAGGCACATGGAGCAGTGGAATAGAACAGAGAGCCCAGAAGCAAACCCAATTCTCTATCATCAATTAATATTTGAGAAAAGAAGCAGCAACATAAAATGGAGTAAAATTAGTGTCTTCAAGAAGTGGTATTGGGAGAACTGGACAGCTACGTGCAAAAAATGAAACTTGAACACCAACTTATACCATATATAAAAATAAATTCAAGGTGGACAAAAAATTGAAATATAAGCCATGATACCATTAAAGTCCTACAGGAGAACGTAGGCAGGAAAATCTCAGACATTTCACACAGCAACATTTTTACTGATATGTCCCCTAAAGCAAGGGACATAAAGGAAAGAATAAACAAATGGGATCTTGTCAAAATAAAAAGATTCTACATGGCTAAAGAAAACAGTATTAAAATAAAGAGACCCAACTGTATGGGAAAACATATATGCCAGTGATACCTCAGAGAAGGGTTTAATCTCCAAATCTCCAAAAGAACTTACATGAGTCCACTCTAAGAAGACAAGCAACCCAATTAAAAAATGGGCAAAAGACTTGAACAGACACTTCTCCTAGGAGGACATACAGAGGATCCAGAGACACATGAAAAGATGCTCGATATTGGTAGCTATCAGAGAGATGCAAATTAAAACCACAATGAGATACCACTTCATACCAGTCAGAATGGCCATCATAAACAAAGCAACAACTAACAAGTGTTGGAGAGGTTGTGGAAAAAAGGGGACCCTAGTGCACTGTTGGTGGGACTGCAGACTGGTACAACCACTATGGAAAGCAGTATGGAACTTTCTAAGAATACTAAAAATGGACCTACCTTTTGACCCAGCAATTCCACTGCTAGGATTATATCCTAGGAACCCTGAAACATCAATCTAAAGGAACCTATGCACCCCAATGTTCATAGCATCACAAGTTACAATAGCCAAGTGTTGGAATCCACCTAGGTGCCCATCAGTAAATGAATGGATCAAGAAATTATGGTACATTTACACAATGCAATTCTATGCAGCATAAAGAAAGAAGGAACTCCTACCCTTCGCAACAGCATAGATGGAACTGGAGAGCATTATGCTAAGCAAAATAAGCCAGGAGTTGAAAAACAAATACCATATTATCTCACCTTTAACAGGAACCTAATCAACAAAACAAACAAACAAGCATAATATAACCAAAGAGACTGGACTTGAGAACAAGAGAGGAGAAGGGTAGGGATTTCAAGGGAAAAAGGGAAGAGTTTAGAGCAACAAGTATAAAAGACACATGGACAAAAGCTAGGGGTGGTGGAAATGGGAGGGAACTGGGGAGAACTGGGGCAGTGGCTATGATGGGAGTAGAAGACAGAAAACTGTACAAGAACAACAGTTAAAATAAAATAAAATTAAATTAAATATAAGTAACTAATAACAAAATATTCAAAAAAAATACAAAAGATTGATGAAACCCAAAGCTGGTTCTTTGAAAAAAAAAATAAATAAGATTGCTAAATCTTTAAGAAGTATTATTAAGAAAAAAGAAAGGATCCAAATAAATAAAATGAGAAATGCAAGAGAAGTAACAACTGACACCACAGAAATGCAAAGGATTGTAAGCAAATATTTCAAACAACCATATGCCAATAAATTATACAATCTTGAAGAAATGGATAAATTACTAGACACACATATTCTTCCAAAACTGAATTAAGAAGAAACAGAAAGTCTGAGAAGACTGATTACAAATAACGAAATTGAAGCAGGAATAAAAAAAGCTTTCAACAAACAAAAGTACTAGTTCAGATAACTTCACTGGTGAATTTTACCAAACATTAAAAGAAGTAACATCTATCCTTCTGAAACTATTCCAATAATTCAAGAAAAGGAAAGGCAATTTCATTTTATGAGCCAGCATTATCCTAATTCCAAAACCAGATAGAAAATCAACAAGAAAACAGCAACCTTAAATAAAGCACAGCCAGGTGGATTTAATTGATATTTTCAGAGCATTTTACCACAAAGTAGCAGAATATGCATTTTTTAATTGCCAATAGAGAGGAGATTATAAACCAATATCCCAATGAACACAGATGAAAAAATCTTCAACAAAGTACTAGCAAACCAATTGTATCATGATATTAAAAAGACCAATCACCATGGTGATGTGGGATTTATGTCTGGAATGAAAGGTTGGTGTAATATCTACAAATCAATTAATGTGATACGTCACATAAAGTCAAGTATAGTAAAAGCACACCGAAGAACCTTTTGATAATATCTAGTACCCATTTATGATGACAAACTTTCAGCAAAGTGGGAATAGAGAGAACAAATCTCAACATAATGAGGGCCATATATGACAAGCCCACAACTAACATCATATTTAATTAGGAAAAACTAAAATAAGTTTTCTTAAGATTACAAACAAGACAGAGATGTCCACTTTCCCCACTCTTATTGAACATTGTACTAGAAGTTCTTGCCATAGCAATCAGACTAGAGGAAGAAATAAAAGGAGTCCAAATTGGAAACAAAGAAGTATAACTGTCATTATTTGCAGATGACATGATACTGTGTATAGAAAACCCTAAAGATTCCACCAAAAATCTATTAGATTTGATAAATGAATTCCGTAATTTAGCAGGATACAAATACTCAGATATCTGTTACATTTTAATACACCAATAATAACCCACAAGAAAGGGAAACTAAGAAAGCATTCACATTTACAGTTGCACCCAAATAAAATAAAATACTTAGGAGTATATTTGACCAAGAAGGGAAAAGACCTGCCTTTGGAAAATTATAAAGCACTGAAGAAAGAATTTGAAGAAGATACAAGTAAATAAATTATATACAATGTTCATGGATAGCAACAATTAACATCATTAAAATGTACATACTACCCTAAGGAATCTATAGATTCAATGCAGTATGTACCAATAACATATTTTACAGAACAAGAATTGAGTAATCCAAACATTTATATGGAGCCACCAAAGACTCCACATGGCCACAGCTATATTGAGAAAGAAGAACACATTTAAATGTATCACACTACCTGATATCAAACTATACCTATAATAGTCAAAACATTATGACACTTGCATAAAAACAGATGTACAGAACAATGGGACAAAATAGAGTGCTCTGAAATAAACCCACACCTTTATGATCAATTAAAATTTGATAAAGCAGACAAAAGCATATAATAGGTAAAGACAGCCTACTGAATAAATGGTGCTGGCAAAATTGGACAGATATGTGCCAAAAATGAAATTAGACTGCCTTTTTACACCAGAATTTATATACAAGAATAAACTGAAAATGAATTAAATACTTAAATGTAAGACTCAAAACCATAAAACTTCTAGAACTAAACATAGGCACTAAAGTCATAGACACTCCCTTAGTAATATTTTTTATGATATAGCTCCTCAGGCAAGGGAAACAAAAAAAATTAACAACCCTGGCTGATGTGGCTCAGTGGATTGAGTGCTGGCCCGTGAACCAAAGGGTCACTGGTTCGATTCCCAGTAGGGCACATACCTGGGTTGTAGGCAGGGTCCCCAGTTGAAGGTGTGCAAGAGGCAATCATGCATTGATGTTTCTTTCCCTCTCTTTCTCCCTCCTTTCCCTTCTCTCTAAATACATAAATCAATAAAAAAGAAAAAAATAAATGGGACTACATCAAACAAAAAGTTCTTGAACAGCAAAGGAAACCATTAACAAAATGAAAAGACAACCTCCTAAATGGGAGGACATATTCCCCAGTGATACATCTGGTAAGGATTACTATCTAAAATTTATAATAAGCATATACTACTCAACATCCACCAATACAACAAACAATCCAATTTAAAAATGTGAAAAGGACCTAAATCAACACTTTTTCAAAGAGGACATTCAGGTGTCCTACAGATATATGAAGAGATGCTCAATGTCACTAAGCATCAGAGAGCATGCAAATTAAAACCACAGTGAGATATTCGCTCACACCTGTTGGAATGGATATAACCAATAAATCAGCAAACAAGTGCTGGCGAAGATAGGGGAATAAGTCAACCCTCAGGCACTGTTGGTGGGAATGAAGACTGATGCAGCCATTGTGGAAAACAGTATGGAGTTCCTCAAAAAACTAAAAATAGAACTGCCTTATGACTCAGCAATTCCACTTCTGGGGATTTATCTGAGGAAACTCAAACACTAATATGAAAATATATACACCACTATGTTCATTGCAGTTTTATTTACAATAGCCAAGCTATGGAAGCAACCTAAGAGCCCATCAGTAGATTAGTGATTAAGAAAGCGGTGGCATATATACAGGGTCTGGCAGAATAAGGCTGCTTGAGTGTGGTTGGTAAGGTAATAATGTGGGTATAATAATTTATAGTTTTAATTTGAACATTTCACCTAAAATGTCATATGGTGTGCTTGAGTGTGATATTGTTATCTTACAGAATTACATGCTTATAATTTTGTAATAAAAGATTTTGTAATAAAAAGAGGCATTATTTGTGCTGGACCCTGTGTACAATGTCATATTACATAAAAAGAATGAAATCTTGCCATTGCAACAGTGCAACTGGACATAGAGGGTATTATGCTAAGGGAAATAAGTTAGAGAAAGACAAAATATGTTTTCACTTACCTGTGGAATCTAAAGAACAATATAAACTAACAAACAAAACAGAAAGTCTCATATGTGGAGAGAATAGACTGATGTTTGCCAGCAGGAAGGGGATTGGAGTACTAGGTGAAAAAGGTGAAGGAATTGAAAAGTACAGATTTGTAGTTACAAAACAGTTATGGAGATGTAAGGTACAGCATAGGAAATATAGTTAATATTATTGTAATAACTATGTACAGTGCCAGTTGAGTACCGGAAATATTGAGGGGAACAGATTTTTAAAGTGCATATGATTGTCCAACCACTCTGTTGTACATCTGAACATAATATAAAATAATATTGAGTGTAAAATTTAATTAAAAAAATTAAAATGGAAAGAGGACCTGAATGAAGACTTCTCCAAAGGGGGCATACAGATGGTCAATAAACTAGTGAAAAGATGCTCAGTGTCACTAATTGTCACAGAAATGCAAATTAAAACCACAATGAGAATATCATGTCACACTTGTCAGAATGGTTGCCATCAGTAAATGCACAAATAACAAGTGTTTGTGAGAATGTGGAGAAAAGGGAACCCATGTGCACAGTTGGTAGGAATGGAGATTGGTGCAGGCACTGTGAAAAACAGTATGGGAATGTGGAGAAAAAGGAATGTTTTTGCACTGTTGGTGGGAATGCAGATTGGTGCAGCCACTATGGAAAACAGTAGGGAGGTTCCTCAAAAAATTATAAATGAACTGCTTTATGATCCAGCAATTCTACCTCTGAGTACATATTTGAAGAAACCCAAAACACTAATTCGAAGTAATATATGCACTCCTATAGTTATTGCAGTGTTATTTACAATAGCCAAGCTGTGGAAGCAACCCAAGTGTCCATCAATAGATGAATGGATAAAAAAGTGGTGGTACTTATTTACCATGGAATACTCTTAGTGATAAAAAGAGTAAAATATTACCATTTGTGACAGCATGGATTGACCTACAGGGTATTATGCTGTGTGAAATGAGTCAGAGAAAGACAAATACTTTATGATTTCACCTGTATATGGATTGTAAAGAACAATATAAATGAACATCAAAACAAAAACAGACTCTTAGATGCAGAGAAAAGACTGATGGTTGCTGGCAGGGAGGGCTTTGGGAGACTGGGTGAAAAGGGTAAAGGGATTGAGAAGTACAGATTGATAGTTTCAGAATAGTCACAGGGATGTAGTGTTGATACAACTTAGGGAGTATAGTCAATAATATTGTAATACTATGTGTGGTACCAGGTGGTTACTGGAAATATTGAGAAGAAAAGTTTATAAAGTATATGATTGTCTAACCACTAAGCTATATACCTGAAGCTAATACAAAATAATATTGAATACAATTTGTAATTGAAAAATATTTTTATTATTTTATTTTAATTTTAAATATTTGTACTGATTTTGCTGTTATGGTTGTCCCATTTTTTCTCCCCCTTTCCCCACCACCTGTAACCCCCTCCCACCAGCATTCCCCTCTCCATTAGTTCATGTCCATGGGTCATACATATAAATTATTTGGCTTCTCCATTTCCTATACTATTCTTAACTTCCCCTGTCTATTTTATATCTACCAATTATGCTTCTTATTCCCTGTACCTTTTCCTTCATTCTACCCACTCCCTCTCCCTGCTGATAACCCTCCATGTGATCTCCATTTCTTTTTTCTCTAGACAATTTCTTTTTTAAAAATATATTTTATTGATTATGCTATTACAGTTGTCCCATCCCCCCCCTTATTCCCCTCTGCCCTGCACCCTACCTCCCACCCACATTCCCCCCAGTTCATGCCCATGGGTCATACATACAAGTTCTTTGGCTTCTACATTTCTTATACTATTCTGAACTTCCCACTGTATTTTGTACCTATCATTTGTGCTACTTATTCACTATACCTTTTCCCCCACCACCCTTACCCATCCTCGCTGATAATACTCTATGTGTTCTCCATTTCTGTGATTCTGTTCTTGTTCTAGTTGTTTGCTTAGCTTTTTCTTTTTTTTTTAGGTTCAGTTGTTGGGAGTTGTGAGTTTGTTGTCATTTTAATGTTCCTATTTTTTATCTTCTTTTTCTTAGGTAAGTCCCTTTAACATTTCATATAATAAGGGCTTGGTGATGATGAACTCCTTTAACTTGGCCTTATCAAGGGAAGCACTTATATGCCCTTCCATTCTAAATTAGAGCTTTGCTATATAGAGAAATCTTGGATGTAGGTCCTTGCTTTTAATGGCTTTGAATTCTTTGTTCCAGCCCCTTCCTGCCTGTAAGGTTTCTTTTGAGAAATCAGCTAATAGGCTTATGGGAACTCCTTTGTAGGTAACTTTCTCCTTTGCTCTTGCTGTTTTTAAGATTCTCTCCTTATCTTTAATCTTGGGTAATGGCATTATGATGTGCCTTGGTGTGTGCTTCCTTAGGTCCAACTTCTTTGGGACTCTCTGAGCTGCCTGGACTTCCTGGAAGTCTATTTCCTTTGCCAGGTTGTGGAAGATCTCCTTCATTATTTTTTCAAATAAGTTTTCAATTTCTTGCTCTTCCTCTTCTCCTTCTGGCATGCCTATTATTTAGATGTTGGAATGTTTGAAGTTATCCTGGAGGTTCCTAAGCCTCTCCCCATTTTTTTTTTTAAATTCTTTTTCTTTGTTCTATTCTGGTTGATGTTTATTTCTTCCTTCTTGTCCAAACCGTTGATTTCAGTCCTGGTTTCCTTCCTGTCACTGTAGGTTCCCTGTGCATTTTCCTTTATTTCACTTTTCATAGCCTTTACTTTTTCTCCATTTTGCAACCATACTCAACCACTTCTGTGAGCATCCTGATTATCAGTATTTTGAACTCTGTGTCTGATAGGTTGGCTATCTCTTCATCGCTTAGTTGTATTTTTTTCTGCAGCTTTGATCTGTTCTTTCATTTGGGCCATTTTGTTTGTCTCAGTACACCTGTTATGTAGTTAGGGGAAGAGCTTTAGACATTCACCAGGGTGGGGCAACCCACATTGCTGTGTTGTGATGCTGTATGGGGGGAGGGGCCCAAGAGGGAACAATGCTTGTTCCTTGGTTCTCTGTGGGCTTTCGGTTACTTCCTCTGTTGCCCACAAGCAAATTGGGCCCTTCTGGTGCTGATTCCTGGGTGGGTGGGTTTGTGTATGTTCTGGGACCCTGTGGGTTTCTACAACAAACTTTTCTGTAAGGCTGGGAGTTTCTCCTGCCACCACAACCCCCACAGGTTTTTTCAGTCAGAAGTTGTGTGTGTTTATTTCCTAGCACTGGAACCCTGGGTTGAGTGATCTGTCTTGCTCCTCAGTTGTTCCTCCCAGTTTATCTGCATGCAAATGTGGGACCACCCACTCTGCCAGCACTACCTCATCCACCCAGGTCCTCCAGTCCCCACTTTGCCATGCATCCTCTCTGCCCCAGCTACCTTTCTCCACCCCTCCTACCAGTCTGGATGCATGTTTCTTCTTTATCTCCTTTGCTGTCAGACTGCTGTACAGTTCAATTTTTTTATCAATTCTAGCTGGTTTTTTGTTTTTATTTTGTTGTTGTCCTTTTTTTGGTTGTGCAAGGAGGCATAGTGTATCTACCTATGACTCCATCTCAACCAGAAGTCCTGACCTCCATTTCTGTGATACTCTTCCTGTTCTATTGTTTGCTTAGCTTACTTTTATTTTTTAGGTTCAGTTTTTAATAGTTGTGAGGTTGTTGTCATTTTACCATTCATAGTTTTTATCTACTTCTTCTTAGATAATTCCCTTTAACATTTCGTATAATAAGGGCTTGGCAATTATTAACTCCTTTAACTTGACCTTATCTGGGAAGCACTTTATCTGCCCTTCCATTCTAAATGATAGCTTTGCTGGAATTTTTTTTTTTTAATTTAAAGGTTAAAAAAGGATGACAATAGGATTCAATTTAGAGTAAGGCTTAGGCTTAATATTTGGTTTGAGGTTAGATTTAAAGTTAGTGTTAGAATTTTTTTTAGATTTAAGGTTGAAGATTGGCTTAGGGTTAGGTTTAAATCGAGGTTACAGTTAAAGTTGCCTCTAGGATTAGGTTTATGTTTGGTTTTGAAACAGAATTATTTAAAAATGAAGCCAAACAGAAAAAGGAATGCTATTGCAAAGAAAAAGTAACAAGTTTATATTTTTAATGAAAAGAATCCATGTTTTGCTTTATTTGTATGTAACATATATTTTTATAAATTAATAACAAAAATTTGTTGATTCATATATTAAAAATAAAAACACTGGTGGAGAAATTGAGGCATCACAAGGCATATAGTGACATAGGTATACAGTGCTCAAAATAACTTTTCCCATAGTGGTCTGTATTCTATTTATTAATGTGTTTGATGGCCCCAGCCTGTGTACATAACTACACCAGTTTGTTACCATAAGTATAATAGTAAATAACCAAAAAAATATTTCTTGTCCCCCACCCCCCAATTTTTTGAGTATTTGTGCCTTCTCTTAGACCATAGCCCTCTGTTCCTGCATCATAGCAGTCTGCCCCCCTAGCATGGCCATTTATTTGCTCCTAAACCATATTGCTTAATCCTGTATCAGGGTTGCCATAATACACACATTGTATGGGCACACATCATGGTTAAGGACTAATGTACCAAACACTGCTTCACATGCATCATGGTTATCTAAACTTATACCATAGTTTTCTCAAGCTATGTGTATACTTCATCATGTTTGAAGGCTGTTTTTTTCAAATGTCACAGTTTTCAGTTTGTGCACTATAGTAACTTGAAAATTCACAAAGATTGTCATGAGAATTTTGGGTGTCCGCTCTCCTCTACATTCCTTATCTGCACTTGTTTGATGGCCATCTGAGCATGTACCATGGATGTATGTATGTTCATTTAATGCTAATATTGGGTAATGTGCTACATTTCTCTGTACATATACCAGAGTTGAGGCCTGTTTTGTAGAAACTTGCTAATTTGCTAAGGCTACATGTCCAGTGGCATGTACAACTTTATTAACCAATATCATCCCAATAAATTTAATTAAAAAATTTGAACATGGTAGAAAAATAGCAAATGTTAACAATTTAAATGTGTAGTTTAGTAGTGTTATATATATTCATACTGCTGTGCAACAGCCCCATGGCATGATTCTGATCATGTACAATATCTTAATGAAGTAAGTACTAAGTCCCTCTTCTCTTGTTCAGTGACTATTATACTCATGTGTTATGGTTTTCTGACATTTACTATGGTTAAATTGTCTTATACCGTAAATGTCTCTACATGCATTAAAATAATGATATTTGCTAACAAAGTGTCATGGTAATTGGAGGACATATATTATGTCCAACATCTTCTATATATGATAGCAGTCTTCTCATGCATAATGGTTATTTGAATATGTACCTTAGTTATAAGTTCATATAACATTCTTGTCTTGTAAAACATCATACTGTATATCATACTTTCTCCTTCCAAATCATGGTACTTGCATCTGTTCATTGGCACCTATTCTTAGTGTGAAGGGTTGCTACTTGTTTATCATGATTGCTTGAACATAACCCATATTTATATACTATAATAGCATAGTTGAACCACACACTATGAGTCTATTTGCTCATGTAGCATGACCATCTTTTCCTGTATCCAGGATTATTGCTTATGCATTCATGTTTTCTGAGCACCCACCATGATTCTGTCTTATATTCTGTGGATCATTTCTTTAATTTGGACTTTATATCCTGTACCAATTCTCTTTCTTTCTGTAGAGTAACTGTCAATCATATATCATGATTATCTAAAAATTAATCTCTATCATGTGATCACAAAACATTAGGGTCTGCCAAAGCACTGTGGATGTTTGAGCACATATATTGGTTTGAGCACATATATTGGTTTCTGCATATGGAGGTTTCTCAGGCCTTAGAGTTGTCTGCTTATGCATGGTATTTTCTTACTGATATGCCATGGTTTTCTGAACTGTTCTGTTTTCTGTTCATTTTTATAAAATGACCATCAACACTTGTACAACTTATGAAACATGAATGCCACAGCACACATATTAGATTGAGCATAAAAATTGCTGTTTGGGGCCAAATCATTTGTGATTTGTAGTCAAGAGAGCTTCTGGTCAAAATGGAGGCTTAGATAGTCATGATTCACTTCCTTGCACAACCATAGAAAGAATTACAACTAGATCTCCAAATAACACCCAGAACCATCAGAAAATTGAACTGTATGAAAGTCTGACAACCAAGGATTTAAAGAAGCCACATTTGTTCAGATACACAGTGGGGCACAGAGAAGTGGTGGTGGTGGTGAAACAGGTGGTCCCACATTCATATATGGTGGATAAAAATCAGGAGGGATAGCTTGGGAGTGAGTGATCCCAGCCACAGGCCAGACCACACAGTCCAAGGTTCCAATGCCAGGAAGATAAATTCCCATACCTTTTGCCTGTAAAAACCACTGGGGAATGGAGTGGCAGAAGAAACTGCCAGATTTTGAGGAGACTCTGTTTAAAGGGCCTACATGGACTTAGAACATATGCAAACCCATGCACTGAGGGATTCAGCACCAGGACAACAACTGGAAGGATGCCAATAGCATATGGGAAGTGACTGGGAATGGAGCAAGTTCTGGGCAAAACTCCAGAAGCCAGGTGGTGGCATTGTCCCTTCTCTGAGCCCTCCACCCACACAGAGCCACAGAGTGGTGAAGCAGGTTGCTCCACCCTGGCAATTACCTAAAGCTCTGCCCTACACAATTACAGGTTCCTTTTCTGCAATAGGCCATGCTACTAAGAGTCAAAGCAGCTCTATCTAATAGACAGAAACAAACACAGGGAAGCTGTCAAATTGAGGCAATAAAGAAATATGGCTCAAATTGGAAAAAAAAAATGGAACAAAACTCCAAAAAAAGAACTAAATGAAATGGAGAATCAACCCATGAGATGCAGCATTCAAAGCACTGGTGATCAAGATGCTCAAAAAACTCATTGAGTATCAGAAGAGCATAAACAAGACCCAGGCAGAAATGAAATTTACACTAAGTGAAATAAAGAAAAATCTACAGGGAACCATTAGTGGAGGGGAGGAAGCCAGGATTTAAATAATCAATTTGATGGATAAGGAATAAATAAGCATTCAACCAGAACAGCAAGAAGAAAAATGAATTTAAAAAAGTATCAATATCCAAATCATGGGGATGCCAGAAGGAGAACAGGAAAAGCAAGAAATTGAAAACTTATTTGAAAAAATAATGAAAGAAAACTTCCTTAATTTGACAAAAAATAGACATACAAATCCAAGAAGCACACAGTCCCAAATAAGTTGGACCCAAAGAGGGCTACACCATGACACATCATAATTAAAATGCCAAAGGTTAAAGATAAGGAGAGAATCTTAAAAGCATCAAGAGAAAAGCAGAGAGTTAACCATGAAGGAGTTCCCATAAGACTATCAGCTGATTTTTCAAAAGAAACTTCTCAGGCAAGAAGGGACTGGCAAGAAATATTCAAAGTGATGAAGAGCAAGGACCTACAACCTAGATTAGTCTATCCAGCAAAGCTATGCTTTAGAATGGAAGGGTAGGAGAGGACTTTCCAGACAAGGTAAAGTAAAGGAGTTCATCATCACCAAGGCATTATTATATGAAACACTAAAGTGAATTATATAAAAAAAGATCAGCCCTGGCTGTGTGGCTTAGTGGATTGAGCACTGGCCTGTGAACCAAAGAGTCACTAGTTTAATTCCCAGTCAGGGCACATGCCTGCCTGCGTTGTGGGCCAGGTCCCCAGTAAGAGGTGTTTGAGAGGCAACCACACATTGTGGTCTCTCTTCCTCTCTTTCTCCCTCCCTTCCCCTCTGTAAAAATAAATAAATAAAATGTTTAACTTCCGGCCAAGATGAAGGCATAGGTAGACACAATGTGCCTCCTCACACAACAAAAATTTAGAAACAAACAAACAAAAAAAACACACAACCGGATATGACAGAAAATTGAACTGTAAGGAATCTGACAACCATTCATCCAGACCGGTAAGAGGGGTGAAGTCAGCGGCCGGGGAAGAGGGGTTGTAGTAGGAAAAAGCAGTGGTTGGTGGTCCTGGGCATGCAGGTGGCAGCTGGCAGACCCTGGGCACGGGGTGGCAACGGGAAGACCCAGTGAGGTGTGCAAGGCAGCTGGCTGACTGTGGACACACATTCACTCACAGATAAATCAGGTGAAAATAGGGAGCAAGACACACCATGCAACCCAGGGCTCCAGTGCCAGGAAATAAAGCCTAAAAGCACCAATTGAAAACAATTGTGGGGGTTGAGGTGCCGGGAGAGACTCCCAGCCTCACAGGAGAGTTCACTGGCGAGACCCACAGGGTCCTAGAATGTACACAAGCCCACCAACCCAGGAACCATCACCAGAAGGGCCCAATTTACTTGGGTAAAGTGGCAGAAGGGACTGGAATCTGAGGGAGAGTGGAGTAAGCACCAATGTTCCCTCTCTGGTCCTGCCCCCACATACAGTGTCACAACCCAGCAACTGGGTTGCTCTGCCCTGGTGAACACCTAAGGCTCCACCCCTCACTACATAACAGCCATGACCAGACCAAAAAAACAAAAACAAAAACCCAAACAAACAAAAACCCAAAATGGTTGAAACGGGAGAACAGACCAAAGCCCAAGAGCCAATACATCTAAGCAACCAAGAGATAGCCAACCTATCAGATGCACAGTTCAAAACACTGGTGATCAGGATGCTCACAGAATTGGTTGATTTTGCTCACAAATTAGATGAAGAAATGAAGGCTACACTAAGTGAAATGAAGGAAAATGCACAGAGAACCAATAGTGATAGGAAAAAAACTGGGACCTAAATCAGTGGAATGGACCAGAAGGAAGAAAGAAACAACCAAACAGAAAAGAAAGAAGAAACAAGAATTCAAAAAAATGAGGAGAGGCTTAGGAACCTTCAGGACATGTTTAAATGTTCCAACATCTGAATTATAGGGGTACCAGAAGGGGAGGAGGAAGAGCAACAAGTGGAAAACTTATTTGAACAAAGAATAAAGGAGAACTTCCCCAATCTGGCAAAGGAAATAGACTTCCAGGAAGTCCAGGAAGCTCAGAGAGTCCCAAAGAAGTTGGACCCAAGGAGGAACACACCAAGGCACATCGTAATTACATTAGCCAAGATTAAAATGGAGAGAATTCTAGAAGTAGCAAGGGATAAGGGCACAGTCACCTACAAAGGAGTTCCTATCAGACTGTCAGCTGATTTCTCCAAAGAGACCTTCCAGGCAAGAAGGGGATGGAAAGAAGTATTCCAAGTCATGAAAGGCAAGGACCTACATCCAAGATTGCTCTATCCAGCAAAGCTGTCATTTAGAATGGAAGGACAGATAAAGTGCTTCCCAGATAAGGTCAAGTTAAAGGAGTTCATCATCAACAAGCCCTTATTATATGAAATGTTAAAGGGACTTACCTAAGAAAAAGAAGATAAAAAAATAGGACAGTAGAAAGATAGCAAACTCACAGCTATTAACAACCACACCTAACACAAAAGCAAACTAAGCAAACAATAGAACAGGAACAGAATCACAGAAATGGAGATCATGTGGACGGTTAGCAACGGGGGAGTGGGAGGAGAGAGGGGAAAAGGTACAAAGAATAAGTAGCATAAATGGTAGGCAGAAAATAGACAGGGGGATGTTAAGAATAGTATAGGAAATGGAGAAGTAAAAGAACTAATGTGCACAACCCATGGACATGAACTAAAGTGGGGGACTGCTGTGGGGAAGACAGGTACTGGCTGAGGGGAGCAAAGGGGGAAAATTGGGACAAATATAATAGCATTATCAATAAAATATATTTAAAAAGGAATTGTTTTGTGAAAAACTTTATATATTGGCCCATAATTTTATATGATGCAACCTAACCCTATGACTATTTCTATTTATAATGTGGACATTTCCTCACGTCAGAAGTCCATCTTCTGTAGTATTGTATTTTTCTATGCCTATACCAGATTGTGTTGAGGAGTCTTTAGCTAGTGTATTAAATTAAGAATATCCAGATTATGTAACCTGTTGTATAAGAAGGCACAAGCCACCCATACAAGTTTTGCAGGAAAATTGCTTAACTGTATCAAGATGAGAATTAATCTTAAATATGTCATGAAGGGATTCTGGATCTTAATATTGTTATTTTCTCAAATAATACCTCTAACTATGGCAAAGACATTTGTGATAGTAGAGATAAGAGAGTAGTGGTGGAAAATAAAATGAATATGATAGATTTTTTTAAATTTTTGGATTATAAGAGGTAGTTAAGGCTGAGAGGTTCTGTGACTTACCTCTTCACAGAAAGACAGGGGAATAAATGGAACTGCAACCTAAGACTACTGATTACTGATTTAGAGCTATTTACATCATCTTTACTTGGATGGGCTCTAGTATATTGAAGGAGGGGTAGGTTGGGAACGAATTTTGGTGACATTAACCGAAGGAAGGGAATTGTCACATTAGGCATTTAATAACTAGATACTAGGGAAATTAAGTAATTCTAATAGAGTTAAATAGAATCTTTTTTGAAATTTCTCCTTTCTCCTTTCTTTTGTCCACTCCTTTCCCCTTCCCCTTTCCCTTAACATGGATCTCATAGGACTCTCCATGTTGATGCCTAAGAAGATGGTAATCACACAGATGGGGCACATCTACTTGACCAGTCTTGGGCTTCTTTTCCTGATTAATATTCTCCCTGGAACAGATGGCCAAGGGGAATCAAGACGACAAGAACCTGGGGAATTTGTGAAGCAGGATATCGGCGGGTAAGAACCCTTCTAGAACAAAAGAATCTTGAGATAAATTTTTGCCTTGGTCCATTTTTTTTCCAGATTAACTAATGTAATCTGGTCCTTTATACTAGACATTGCATTATATTTGGAAAAGCATCATTAGCTTAGACTCTCAATTCAGAAAGTGATGTCTTGGGCGACTCCCTGGCCCATGTTTGAATTTTCTCTCTAACAATTTAAAAGCAATTTTGTCAAGTTATTTGTTCTCAATCTTTCTTGGATCTTTTACCTGTCCTTTTTTTTTGGATATGTCTCATTACCATTTAAATGTGATTAAGAATCTTCCATCTTATATTTTATAATCTTTCCTCCAGATAGCACCATAAATATTTCCTCCTGTTTATAGTTATACATCTTGAAGAGGTTTTCTTTATTTTCCCTACTTCTCACTCTGTTCTACCACTCCACCACTGCTGCATCTGATATCCAACCTCAGAACTCTAAGGCAACTGATACAACCAATATGACCAATATTGGCTCTGTTGCTAAAATGAACACTTGTGTGTTCTTATATCAATTAATTTCTTTAGTACCATGTGGCAACTTTCAGCATTGTTGACTCTTTCTTCCCTCTTTTACTCCTTTTTATTATGAAACAAAACATATATATAATAAATGTAAATTTAAATATAATTCTTTCTTTCACTTCAGAGATACCACAATGCCCTGATTCTTAGATTAGATTCTCTAGAAGCAGGACTTGAGACAAGGAGTCTTAAGTAAATGATCTATAGAGAGTGCTCTCAGTGAAAGTTGTATGGAAGTAAGGGAAGTAAGTCTGGAAGTGGAGGAAGTAAAGCTTCCATTTGACCCCTCAGGGAGATATGGAACATGAATGGCACTACAGATTTGGCCCACCTTGAAGCAGTGGGCTTGGGCTTTTGTAGCCTTACCTCAATCAGTCATTTCCCAAGAATTGACTGGAGGAAAGTATAACCTCCTAGGCTCCCTTCAGCTGATGGCAATATTGTGACGTAGTTGTGAGATAGTTTCACTGGTCCAATGAAACGATTTGCACATAGTACCAAAAGTAAATACTACACCAGGGTTTCTTTATACTTTTATGGCTGTGTTTTGTACAATTTTACACAGCTCTATCAAAGCTTCTGTGATATAAAGATCTTTTGTAATCTCTTTGGTAATCTTCCTTTGTTCATTGCTTAAGTATTTTTTTGTACTAGACACTCTTCTTACTACACAGATTCTAAGTGATTTCATCCATCGCAATGACAATCTTATCTTACATAAATGCCAATGACTCTTATCTCAATCACTATTTCTAACTACTCTTGAGTGTCAGATCTCTAAATCCAACTATATATTGGACATGATCACTTGACTATTCCAAAAACTGTTTAAACAAAGTATGTACAAAGAAGTCTCATTATCTCCATCTACCCTCTTTCAACTCTAAAAACAAACAACAAATGGAAACAATATGTTTGTTTTCTATTTTTTCATGTTTTAGTTGATGGAAGCACCATGTATTCCATTCCTCAAGCCAGAAAATTGGAACCATTTTTGCTAATTTTCTGCCCTTTACTCTCCAGATGAATTAATCACCAAGATCAGTCATTTCTACCTGCCACATCCCTTGAATTCATATACTTTTTTCCAATTTGCCTGCTACAACCTTAGTTTAATCTAATATTTTATTCTAGTTGGACTACTGCAAGAATCTGTAATTGGTTTCACTTTCTAAAGTCTTGCTTCCTTTTAAAGGAACCATCAATCTGTAGCCAGTGTTTCTTCTACAGTGAATATTCAATCATATCTATCTTGTCTATAGTAATTAATGAATTTCTATTGTTCCTAGACTAAAATCTAAAGTCCTTAACATGATTTTATAAGGTCCATTTTTTCTACCCAGGCTCCACCCATCTTGTCACCCTTATTTTGTAGTCTTCCTATCACCAACTTCTGTGTTCTTCAGCTATAGTGAACTTCTTTTGACTTTTTAAAAAACTTCATTTGTCTTTAAAATCCCATTTCATTCAAGGAATATTATTACAAGAATTGATCCCTTTGGCCTTGAAATATTTCAGTATTACACAGGATATTTTATTATTTCATAGTGGCTTTTCTCTTATTTTTTTAACATTTTGCTACCGTCCCATATTCTTGGAAGCATTAAGCCTTCTTCCTAATTAGTTTTGCAGGGTTGATTATCTTAATGTACTCTGAGTCTTTCCATCTTTTGTTGGCATTTTCAACAGTAATCTCTGGGCAGAGGGCTATAGAACTAGACTAATATGTCTTTAGAAACTTGGCCCATGAGGTCCTTTTTGTACTTTACCCCAGTCCAGAAAAACAGATTAATTCTGTTTTATTAACTCTTCATGTGTCTGATTTCATTGGGCAATGATAGGTGTTCTGAATAAGATGGAAGTTCCAAATATGTGAACCTCATCTCTTCAAGTGTTAGGGTTGTTTTAATTTTAACTCTGAGAATAAAGTTCTCTGAAAATACATAGCATCTTTTCTTATAATCCAAAAGGATTCTGAACAAAATAGTTTCTTTTCTTGATGACTATATGATCATTATATAGAAAATTCATTATATTAATTTGGTACCTACTTTTTTCTTTTGTGTATCCTCAGAGTTGTTACCTTTCCTGTTTCCATTGATTTGTTTACATCTATTTGGCGCTTAGAAAATGAGATTGCCAAGCCTTTTAATACTTTTATTAAAGAGGAAGCCAAGAGATACGTCTTGAAAAAGCAGAGAGAAGAGCTTGGATTTAATACAGGGGCATTAGAAATGTTTCTTTTTCTAAGAGGGGGCAATTACTTTCTTCCAAGTCCAGTGCAATTCATGCTTTTGAGGGATGAGACAACTAAAAGCCTGGATCCTAATATTAGGGTTGGTGCTGTATTTACATTGGCTAGAAATGAAGTAACCAATACAAGTTTATTTTTTCTGCTTTGATTTTGCATTTTATTGTCATGATTTTTTACTTTTCAATTACATATTAGTTTCAGTATTATTTTGTATTGGTTTCAGGTGTACAACTCAGTGGTTAGACTTTATGTAGTGTTCTCCTCGATATTTCCAGTATCCATGGTACTATACGTAATTATCAAAATGTTATTGACTGTATCCCCTATGCTTTGCTCTACATCCTTTGGCTATTTTGTAGCTACTAATTGTACTTTTTAATCCCTTCATCGTTTTCATCCAGTCCTCCAGAACCCTTCCCTTTTGGTAACTACTAGTTGGTTCTCTATGTCTGTGAATGTTTCATTTTGAAAAGTTGATTTTAGAGACAGAATGAGGCAGGGAGGGAGGGAGAGAGAGAGGGGAGAGAGAGAGAGAAAGAGAGAAGGAGAGGGAGAGGGAGGGGGAGAGGGAGAGGGGGAGAGAGAGAGAGAAAGTGAGAGAGAGAGAGATCAAGTTGTTGTTCCATTTATTTATGCATTCATTGGTTCATTCTTGTGTGTGTCCTGACCAGGGACTAGACCAGCAACCTTGGTGTGTTAGGATCATGCTCTAACCAGCTGAGCTACCCTGCCAGAGAAAGTCTGTTTCAATTTTGTTTGTTCATTTATTTTGTTGTTTAGGTTCCATATATGGCTGGGACCATATGATATTTGTCTTTATCTGACTGACTTATTTCATTTAGCACAATACCCTCTAGGTCCATTCATACTGTAGCAAATTGTAAGATTGCATGCTTTTTTATGGCTGAGTAATATTCCATTGGTATATGTCACCACATTTTTATTCACTCTTCTATTGATGAACACTTGGGTTGCTTTCATAGCTTGGCTTTTGTAAATAATGCTGCAATGAACAGCGTTATTCTTGCTGTTCATTGCATATATTCTTTCAAATTAGTGTTTTGGATTTTTTCATATATATATATATATCCAGAAATGGAATTGTTGGGTCATAAGGCAGTGCTATTTTTAATTTTTTGAGGAAGTTGCATATTGTTTTCCATAGTGGCTGCACCAACCTGCATTCCCACCAACAGTGCTGGATGGTTTCCTTTTCTCTATATTCTCACCAACACTTGCTTATCTATCTATCTATCTATTATCTATCTATCTATCTATCTATCTATCTATTTATCTATGTTATTGTAGTTCAGTTACAGTTGTCCCACCTTTTTCCCTGTTGCTCTCCCTTGCCCCACCCCTGTCCATGCTCCCACAGTGAATCCCCACCCCATTGTCCATACCCATGAGTCTTCTATTCATGTTCCTTGACTTGCTCCTTTCCCCTTTTTCCCCCATTATCCACCCCTCCCCTCTAATCACCAATGGTAGCCATTCTGACAGGTGTGAGATGATATCTCATTGTTTTAATTTACATTTCTGTGACAATTAGTGACATTGAGCATCTTTTCATTGGTGTATTTGGCTATCTGTATGTCCTCTTTGGTGAAGTGTCTGTTCAGGTCCTCTGTCCATTTTTATTTGGATTGTTTGTTTTCTGGAGTTGAATAGTATGAGTTCTTCATAAATTTTGAATATTAACCCATTATCAGGTGTATCATTGGCAAATATGTTCTTTCATTTAGTAAGTTGTCTTTTTGTTTTGCTGATGATTTTCTTTGCTGTGCAAAACATTTCTAGTCTGACACAGTCCCATTTGTTACTTTTTTCCTTCTGTTTTCCTTGCCCAAGGAGATAACCAGAAAAAACATTGTTAAAAGAAATGTCAGAAACTTTAATGCCCATATTTTCTTGTAGGATTTCTATGATTTTGAATCTTACATTTAAATCTTCAATCCATTTTAAGTTTATTCTTTTACATGGTATAAAAAGGTGGTCTAGTTTAATTTTTTATATCTGTCCAAGTTCCCAGCACCATTCATCGAACAGACTATTTTTATGTCATTATATGTTCTTGCCTCTTTTTTCAAATATTAATTGACCGTAAAGATGTGGGTTTATTTCTGGGCTTTCTATTCAGTTACATTGATTTATATGTATGTTTTTATGCCAGTTTCACGCTGTTTTGATAACTATAGCCTTATAGTATAGTTTGATAATCAGGTAATGTGATACCTTTAACTTTGTTCTTCTTGCTCAGTACTACTGATGCTATATTTTTGTGGTTCCATATAAATGTTTTGATTATTTGTTCTCATTTTGTGAAATATGCCATTGGTATCTTGGTAGTGATTACATTGAATCTATAGATAGCTTTGGGTTGTATAGACATTTTAATGATATTGATTTTTCCTATCCACGAATAAATAAAACTCTAAAAGATATGGTATATGCTGGTAGTTGTGTTACTTAACAAAGCAGCTAATTCTTTTTGTGTGCTTGTTTTCATACCTTCTTAACGATGTTTTGTGTGTTGGAAAAAATCTATGTGCTGCATTATTTTATCCACTTTTTGTGGCTTATTCACTTAAATCACTTGGATTGGTTACTCAAGCAGCTGGTGGTTTATTGGCCAGCACTTTGTATAAGTCATGTGCTTAATGCAATGGGTCTCAACATTCAGTATGTTTAAGCAAGGAAGTAGGCTCCATGCCTGGAGATTATGATTTAGTATCTCTGGGGATAGTACCTAAAGTATGCATATTATTAAATGCCCCAGAATGTTATGATGTAAGAAATCTTTGGATAGTACTTTGGGGCACAATTTTTGTTTTCAAGGAAATAACAGTATAGTTAGCAATATGGGATTCTGGTTTTAGAATAGCACATGTGGGAAAACTTGTAAAGAGTATGTAGTCTGGTCCCTCATTTTGTACATGAATAAATCAATGTCCAGAAAGAAAATTGACTTTTTAAAAAAAATTTTATTTTTCTTTAGAGAGGGGAAAGCAGGGAGAAAGAAAGCAATAGAAACATCGATGTGTGGTTGCTTATCCAGGGCCTCCTACTGGAGACCTGGCCCACAACCCAGGCATGTGCCATGACAAGGAATTGAACTGGCAACACTTTGGTTCACAGTCCAGCTCTTAATCCATTGAGCCACATTGGCCAGGGTGGGAAATTGACTTTTATAAGAGCTTATAGCAAGTTAATAGTGTGTGTAAGTCTTAAACATTAGTCTCTGATTCCCAGTCCTGTAATCTTAAGGAAAAGCAGAGAACAATTTCAGTTTCATGTAATGAAGACTTTTTTCAGAGTTATGCTTACTGTTGACAATCAACAAACAAGAATTCTTTGTGTGAACAGTGTTAAGTTGGACCATCATGAATTTGTAATTCATGGGTCAAAATGGCAGAATGTAAGCAATTTTATAATGGTTCAACCTAAGTATCAAGTAAGTGCCAAATGGATCTCCTGTCTGTATTTGACTGAAATTTGTTGAAACATCAAATGTTTATCAGTGAGGATTAAAAAAAAAAAAACAGATGAAGCATTTCAATTAAGATTATTTGATGATTTGCAAAGGGACTAATTGTAAAACATAGTCTGGGTATAGAAGCACACTGAGGGATAGAGTAAGAAACTAAACAGCAGATATGTCCTATAAAACAAGTTTTTTAAGAAGTAGATAGATCTTTAGTGGAGATATTTCAGAGAAAGGAGAGAGAGAGAGAGAGAGAGAGAGAGAGAGAGAGAGAGAGAGAGAGAGAACAAGCCAAGGGATTACATGGTCAGACTTTACTCTTCCTCCTTCTGATCTTCAGCAAAAAGGCCAAATCCAAGTTGAAGCCAGAGGCCATGGGAGCCCTGTGGATGTAGTTCATACAGGTTAGCTTTATAGGAAAGACAACAGGATAGAGAAGAATGGAGGATATATAAGGAAGAAAAAATGAAAGACACTGACACTAGGCCTCATATTTACACATTCAGAGTAGAGTAGAGACCATGGTTTTTGAGGGATGTGACATCATATCAACAATTTTTCTGCAACAGGATTAAATGGTGTCAGTGGTAACAGCAGATACTGTGGACTTAAGAGGACATGGTTGGAGGAATTGCTTATTTGATTCCTTGTCACGTCTATAGCCTGACTTGGTGCCATTGTACCAAAAGTGTCAATATTTGTGTCTATTTTCATCTTGAAAGATACTTTCTCAGTCCTCATTTTCTTAAAAAAAATATTTTAATTGTTGTTCTTGTACAGTTTTCTGTCTTCTACTCCCATCCTAGCCACTGCCCCAGTTCTCCACAGCTCCCTCCCATTTCCACCACCCATAGCTTTTGTCCATGTGTCTTTTATACTTGTTGCTCTGAACTCTTCCCCTTTTCGCTTGAAATTCCTACCCCTGTCATCTCTTGTTCTCAATTTCAGTGACTTTGGTTATATTATGCTTGTATGTTTGTTCCGTTGATTAGGTTCCTGTTAAAGGTGAGATCATATGGTATTTGTCTTTCACCTCCTGGCTTATTTCACTTAGCATAATGCTCTCCAGTTCCATCCATGCTGTCACAAAGGGTAGGAGCTCCTTCTTTCGTTCTGCTGCATAGAATTCCATTGTGTAAATGTACCATAGTTTCTTGATCCATTCATTTACTGATGGGCACCTAGGTTGATTCCAACACTTGGCTATTGTAAATTGTGCTGCTATGAACATTGGGGTGCAAAGGTTCTTTTGGATTGGTGTTTCAGGGTTCCTAGGATATAATCCTAGCAGTTGAATTTCTGGGTCAAAAGGTAGGTCCATCTTTAGTTTTCTTAGAAAATTCCATACTGCTTTCCATAGTGGTTGTACCAGTCTGCAGTCCCACCAACAGTGCACTAGGGTCCCTTTTCTCCACAACCTCTCCAACACTTGTTAGTTGTTGCTTTGTCTAAGATGACCATTCTGACTGATGTGAAGTGGTATCTCATTGTGGTTTTAATTTGCATCTCTCTGATAGCTAGCGATATCGAGCATCTTTCCATGTGTCTCTGGATCCTCTGTATGTCCTCCTTGGAGAGGTGTCTGTTCAAGTCTTTTGCCCATTTTTTAATTGGGTTGCTTGTCTTCTTAGAGTGGAGTCATGTAAGTTCTTTATATATTTTGGAGATTAAACCCTTGCCTGAAGTATCATTGGCAAATATATTTTCCCATATAGTTGGTTCTCTTTTTATTTTAAAACTTTTTTTTAGCCATGAAGAAGCTTTTTATTTTGATGAGATCCCATTTGTTTATTCTTTCCTTTATCTTGCTTTCCTTGTCTCTTGCTTTAGAGGACATATCAGTAAAAATGTTGCTGTGTGAAATGTCTGAGATTTTCCTGCCTATGTTCTCCTCTAGGATGTTAGTGGTGTCACAGCTTATATTTAAATCTTTTATCCACCTTGAATTTATTTTTGTGTATGGTGTAAGTTGGTGTTCAAGTTTCATTTTTTAGCATGTAGCTGTTCAGTTCTCCCAACACCTCTTGTTGAAGAGGCTACTTTTACTCCATTTTATGTTGCTGTCTCCTTTGTCAAATATTAATTGACCATAGAGAATTGGGTTTATTTCTGGGCTCTCTGTTCCATTCCACTGGTCCATGTGCCTGTTTTTGTGCCAGTACCAGGGTGTTTTGCTTACAGTGGTCTGTAATACAGTTTGGTGTCAGGTATTGTGATTCCCTCCTACTTTGCTCTTCTTTCTCAAAATTGCTGCAGCTATTCAAGGTCGTTTATGGCTCCATATCAATTTTTGAAGTGTTTGTTCTATGTCTGTGAAATATGCCATTGGTACTTTAATAGGTATTGCATTGAATCTGTAAATTGCTTTGGGTAGTATGCACATTTTGATGATGTTGATTCTTCCAATCCGTGAACACAGTACATGTTTCCATTTGTTTGTGTCTTCCTTGATTTCTTTCTTCAGCATTGTGTAGTTTTCGGCTTAAAGGTCTTTTACATCCTTGGTTACATTTATGCCTAGGTATTTTATTTTTCTTTTTGCTATATCAAATGGGATTTCTTTCTTGATTTCTGCTTCTGCTGTTGCATTGTTGGTATACAGAAATGCCTTTGATTTCTAGATATTGACTTTGTATCCTGCTGTTTGGCCAAATTCATTTATTAGGTCAAGCAGCTTTTTGGCTGAGTCTATATGATTTTCTTTGTACACTATCATGTCATCTGCAAATAATGATAATTTTGTTTCCTCCTTTCCAGTACGGATGCCTTTTATTTCCTTTTGTTGTCTAATCACTGTGGCCAATACTTCCAATACTATATTGAATAGAAGAGGTGAAAGTGGACAACCTTGTCTTGTTCCTGATCTTAGTGGAAAAGATTTTAGTTTTTGCCTGTTGAGTATGATGTTGTCTGTAGGTCTCTCATATATGGCCTTTATTATGTTGAGGAATGCTCACTCAATTCCCACTTTGCTGAGTGTTTTTATCATAAATGGGTGCTGTACCTTATCAAATGCTTTTTCTGTATCTATTGTTATGATCATATGATTTTTGTCTTTGCTTTTGTTTATGTGATGTATTACATTTACTGATTTGCGAATGTTGAACCATCCTTGCATCCCTGGGATGAATCCCACTTGGTCATGGTGTATTATCTTTTTAATGTATTGTTGGATGTGGTTTGCCAATATTTTGTTGAGGATTTTAGCATCTATTTTCATCAGCGATATGAGCCTGAAGTTTTCTTTCTTTGTTATATCTTTATGTGGTTTGGGGATTGGAATGATGCTGGCTTCATCAAAAGAGTTTGGGAGTCTTCCATCATTTTGGATTTTTTCAAAAGGTTTGTGAAGGATAGGGATTAGCTCTTCCTTAAATGCTTTGTAAAATTCTCCTCTGAAACCATCTGGTTCCGGGCTTTTGTGTGTTGGGAGTTTTTTTGATTACTGCTTCAATTTTGTCTGCTGTTTCTGCTCTGTTCAGGCTTTCTGCTTCTTCTTCATTGAGTTTTGTGAGATTATATTTTCCTAGAAACTTGTCCATTTCACCTAAGTTTTCAAATTTCTTGTTATACAGTTCCTCATAGTAATTGCTTACAATCCTTTGTATTTCTGTGGTGTCAGTTGTAATATCTCCTCTTTCATTGCTGATTGTGTTTATTTGGGTCCTCTCTCTTTTTTTCTTGATGAGCCTGCTAAAGGCTTGTCAATTTTGTTTATCTTTTCCAAAGACCAGCTCCTGGATTCATTGATCCTTAGAATTGTGCTTTTAGACTCTATGTCATTTAATTCTCCTCTGATCTTAGTTATTTCCTTCCTTCTACTTGCTCTAGGCTGTCTTTGCTGCTGATCCTCGAGTTCTTGTAGACATAGAATTAATTTGTTTGAGATGTTTCTATCTTTTTTAGGTAGGGAAGTTCACTATGAACTTCCCTCTGAGGACTTCCCATAAGTTTTGGGTTGTTGTGAGTTCATTTTCATTTGTTTCCAGAAACTTTTTGATTTCTTCCCTAATTTCATCCTTGACCCACTCATTGTTTAATAGTATGCTATTAAGTCTCCATGAGTTTGAGGACTTCGGGTATTTCCTCTTGGGGTTGGTTTCTAGTTTCAGTCCTTTGTGGTCAGAGAAAATGCTTGGTATGATTTCAATTTTCTTGAATTTGTTGAGGTTAGTTTTGTGTCCTATCATGTGGTCTATCTTTGAGAATGTTCCACGTGCATTTGAAAGAAATGTGTATTTAGTTACTTTGTGATGAAGGGCTCTATATATATTAGTTAAGTCCATTTCATCTAGAGTGTTGTTCAGTGCCACAATATCTTTGTTGATATTTTGTTTGGAAGATTTGTCCATTTTTGACAGTAGGGTGTTAAAATCCCCTAGTATAATTGTATTGCTGTCAATATGTTTCTTGAAGTCCTTTAAGATTTTCTTGATGTATTTAGGTCCTCCTATGTTGGGTGCATATATATTTACAATGTTTATGTCTTCCTAGTGGATTCTTTCCTTGAATATTATGAAGTGACCTTCTGAATCTCTCTTTATGGCTCTTCTTTTGACATCTATTTTGTGTGATATGAATATTGCTACCCCGACTTTTTTTTTTCCTGTCCATTTGGTTGGAAAATTTGTTTCCAGCCCTTCACTTTAATCTGTGTAAGTCTTTTGTCCTGAGGTCGGTCTCCTGTAGGCAGCATATGTGTGGGTCATGCTTTCTCATCTATTTAGCTATTCTATGCCTTTTGATTGGAGCATTTAATCCATTTACGTTTAAGGTTATTATTAATAGGTACTTATTCATTGCCATTTTTGTACCTGTGTTCCTCTCCCTCTCTTTCTCCTTTCCTTCCTTTCCTTAAAGCAGGCCCTTTAGTAACTCTTGTAGAACTGGTTTGATAGAGGTGTATTCTTTCAGACTTCTTTTGTCTGGAAAGCTCCTTATTTGGCCTTCTATATTGATTGAAAGCCTTGCTGGGTAAAGTAGTCTTGGTTGCAGGCCTTTGGTTCTCGTTACGTGGAATATTTCTTGCCATTCTCTTCTGGCTTGGAGTGTTTCTATAGAGAAGTCAGCTGCTAACCTTTTTGGGGCTCCCTTGTATGATATTTCTTTTTTCTCCCTTGCTGCCTTTAAGATTCTCTCTTTGTTTTGGAATTTTGCCATTTTAATTATGATGTGTCTTGAATTGGGCCTCTTTGGGTTCCTCTTGATTGGTACTCTCTGTGTTTCCTGAATTTGTGTGACTTTTTCTCTCATCAAATTAGGGAAGTTTTCCATCGTAACTTTTTCAAATAGGTTTTCTATCCCTTGCTCTTCTTCTTCTCCCTCTGGTATCCCTATTATATGGATATTATTACATTTCAGATTGTCTTGCATTTCTCTTAATCCCTCTTCATTTTTTCTGAGCCTCTTTTCCTTTTCTTGCTCTTTCTGGATATTTTTTTTCTACTTGGTCCTCCAACTCACTGATCTGATCTCCTGCTTCATCAATTATGCTTTTCATTCCTTCCACTGTGTTCTTCAGTTTAGAAATTGTATTTTTCATTTCCTCTTGGCCCTTGCTGATAGTTTTTATTTCCTTTTTCATGTTGATATAGTTTGCAGTGAGATCCTCGTACATTCCCTGTAATTTCTGGTAGCTCATTGAGAGCTCTTGGAGCTTCCTGACAACCATTGCTTTGAACTAAAAATGTGATAGTTGAATTGCCTCCATTTTATTTAGCATTCTTTCTGGGGCTTCTTCCTTTTCTTTCCTTTGGGGATTATTTCTTTGTCTTCCCATTGTTTGTGATGCTCTTCTTGTCAGGCTCAGTTTCTTAAATTGATTTGTTCTGGTTCCCTGGGTTTATGGTGTGAACTTCTGTGGTAGAATGCCTGTGAGATTCAGTGGTGCTGTCTTCTTTGGGTATCCTGGCGTTCATGACCTCCAGTGTCTCAGCTGCTGAAATTCCCCCTCTTTGGGACCAACTCTGGTCTTTCCACAGTTCTAGGGTTTTTTTTGTTTTGTTTTGTTTTGTTTTGTTTTGTTTTGTTTTTGCCTCACTGGTAGGCGTTCAAAAAGAGAAAAGAGAAATAAAAAAAGAAAAGAAGAAAATAAATGAAAAGAGAATAGAGAAAAGCAGAAAGAAAAAGAAAAGAAAAAATAGAAAGGAAGAAGAGATAAGATTGGAAAGACAGGTAGAAGGAATAAAACAAGGAAGAAATAACGAGAAGCAAAAGGAGTTGAGGGGTAATAAAGATAAGGAATAATGAAAAATTAATTAAAAATAAAAACACCATCTCTTGCTGTTATCAATCTTGCCAAGGCAGTTTTTCTGACTTTGCTTACTGCAGTGGCCAAGGGGTTACTGTATTGTTTTTCTCCGTGTTCAGCACTCAGTTATCTTTTGGCTACTGTCCTCAGAGCTAGCCTGGGGCCTCTCCGCACAGGGCCTCAGGCATATTTTCTGAGGTGGCTTTCACCTACCGTGGTTGCTTGCAAGTGCTAATGATCTTTCAGCCTTCCATGCATGGGTGCCAACTGTCCTGTGAGCATGAATTGACCTCCATGCAGGTCACACACAGGTACCTAAGATCTCCCAGCTGTCCACGCAGGTCCCCGATGGTGTGGGAGCCAAGTGACTGCAGCGCAGTTCCCCCGTGGCATGCTGGCACTGATGGATCCCCATGCCGATGGATCCCTATGCAGCTGTTCCCAATGGTGCGTGGGCGCAGGCAGAAGTGCGAGATCCAACGCTCAGTCCTCCCAGGGCTATGAGACCTTAATTCCTCTCTGTGAGATTTCAAGCAACCAGGTTTATCCCGGTGCTGCCGAGACCTTGTTTGGCTGATCAGGGAGTGGTTGATCTGGCTCCCTCCCTCCCTAGAGTGTTATGGCCAGCACTGGCCTGGGATCTCTGTCCCCGCCCTGGTCTCCGCACTCCTGGAGTACTCTCCATACCGTCTGGTTTTTCAATGTCTGCTGCAATTTTCGATCTCCTGTTTTCAAATATGCTGTGTTTCTGATGTCTGTTTTCTGTGCCCTGCTGTAAATTGGCCAGAGTTTTCTCCTGTGTGAAGGGGGAAGAGGAATGTGCTTCCTCTTACCACACCACCATCTTCTTTTTTCTCAGTCCTCTTAATCTCAGAATAAACTGTTGCCTGTGGCCACATATGTAAATATTCTCCCTTGTTGCTTTTAAGAGTCTTTCTTTGTCTTTAAAAGTTGGCATTTTAATAATGATATGTCTTGGAGTAGGCCTCTTTTGGTTCACCTTAATTGGGACTCTGTACTTCCTGAAATTTCTTGGCTTTCTCCTTTTCCAAGTTAGAGAAATTTTCTGTCATTTTTTGGTGCAGGGTTTCTATTCCTTACTCCTTTTCTTCTCCTTCTGGTATCCCTATGGTGCAAATGTTGTTATGTTTTATGTTGCCATGAAGTTCCCTCAAATTATCCTCATCCTTTTTGAGTCTTTTTTCATTTTGTTGGTCTACCTGGGTATTTATTTCTACCTTGTCTTCCAACTCACTGATTTGGTTCTGCTTCATCTGGTCTGTTTGTAATTCCTTGTAGAGTATTTTTTTTATTTCAGATGTTGTAATCTTCATTTCTTTCTTATTCTTGTTTATAGTTTCAAGTTCCTTTTTCATGCTGTTGTAGTTCCCACTCAGTTACTTGTAGTTGTCACTGAGTTCCTTGAGCATCCTTATATTCATTTTAAAAAATTCTATTTCTGATAGATTGCTTACCCCAATTTCATTGAGCTCATTTACTGGGGATTCTTCCATTTCTTTTGATTGGAGATCCTTTCTATGTCTCCCCATTTTAGGTGACACTATTTTTTTGTTTCTGTGTCTCAGGGTGCTCTGTTTTGTCTGCCTATCTTCATAGGGTAGACTTCTGTGGCAGGAGTTCTATGGGACTCAGTGGTTCATTCTCTTTGATTTCCTTGTCTGGATGCTGTAGGGTTGTCCTTTCTTCTATTTGTGTGGGTGGCTCCTTTGTTGGTGAGTTCTCCCCTCCAGTGGGCTTGCCAGTAGTCACAATTCCTACTTTGTCCTGTATGCTGTTGTACAGGTGTTGGTTAACAAAGCAGTATTAGCAGACAACCAAACTGAATCCAGCAAAGAGAACCACCCCCCAACGCATCAGCAACCTCAACTGCAAGTGAGCAAAGATTAATAAAGGTGAAGAGAGATTATGGATATAAAAACTATGACAAATAGAATAGGAGATGACTAAAAGAGGGGAAAATATTGAGTGGGAAGTGGGAGGAGAATTGATAAGAGTTGGGATAGAACTGGGGCAAAGAAAGGGAAGAAGAAAATTTAACATGTAAGTGAGACATGAAAGGGTGATTGGGAAAATTGGGCAAGAAAGGGGAATATTATACTATGAAGTTTGAACTAAAATTGTAAAGATATTTGACCAATAGGATCAAAGTTTCAGAAAAAAACACAGAAGGTTGATTGAAACAACAGCTGAATGAAGTTTAATGAAGATGGAATGGGAATGAGAATATTGTACAAAAGCAAAAAGTGAATATGAGATGTCCACTGTAAAGAAAAATGATTTTGACTTTTGTAAGTTGTGCTGCTATGAACATTGGGTAATATATGTTCTTTTGAATTGATGTTTAAAGATTGTTAGGGTATAATCCCAGCAGTGGAATTGCTGGGTCGAAAGGCAGTTCTGTTTTTAGTTTTCTGAGGGAATTCCGTACTGTTTTCCACAGTGACTACAGCAGTCTGCATTCCCACCAACAGTGTACTAGGGTTCCCTTTTCTCCACAACCTTTCCAGCATTTGTCGTTTGTTGATTTGGTTGTGATGACCATTCTGGCTGGATTTATTAAAAAAGAAATATTTATGGTGTGCTTCCCCAATTTTGTGATATAAGCTTGAATTCAGCACAATTCAGGTAGAATACAAATTCAATAAAAATTAAAAAAAGAAAAATGATTTTTAGAGGATGCAGGAAGCAAACTAATAAGCATAAGTAGTAAAGCCCAGGTTGAGAGAGGGGAAAAAGAAAGAAACAAAATGAGATAAAATTCTTTACTCAACTGATCAGGGGCAGGGGGGGAAGCAAAATGGAGTAAGACGGGGGGGTGTATTTTATGGAATTTAAAGTATAAACAAATAGTGAACAAATTGTAGTTCTGCTGGAGAAATATAGCAATAACCCTATTTTCACCCAACTCTCCACTGTTTATAAAAGGTGAAAAAGAAATGACTCTTATGAGAGGGTAAAATGAATGTGAGCTGACTTAAGATATAAGAGCACTTATGCCAAGTTAGATGGAGGAGAAGTAGTGAGTGTAAGGGATAGGAACATGGCATAGTGTGAGAGAGAAATAAAGTTTACAAGAACAGAAATAAAGCTCAGGAAGATGGTGAAATGGATTAAGACCAGGAAAAGCTGCTGAGTGGGATTTGGAATAAGAATAATATGATAAAAACATATACTCTGAATAAAAGAATAAAAAGTAAAAGGTGAAGAGTAGTGAGTCATTTGAACTATGAGTGAAATGAAAGAAGAAAAACAAAACGCAATATGAAAGGGAAATAAACAACCAAACAAAAAGCTAAAAAAAAAAAAAAAAAAAAAAAAAAAAAAAAAAAAAAAAAAAAAAAAAAAAAAAACCATGAAAAGAAGTGAAAAAAAAAAAAATAACCATGGGAGTTCTGATGAACAGCAAGGTGAAATTTGTCTGAGCTGTTGGTGTTCTCCTTTTGACTTCTTTCTGGATATGTCTCTGGCTTTCATTCAACTCCAGGTCTTACTGTTTTATTCTTGGAAGAAAAAGAAAAAAAAAAGAAAGAAAAAGTCCTCCTGGCTTGTTGTTAAGGCTACCCAGGGGATTTTGCAGGTTTCTGGGCTCTTGTATGCAGTGGGGTGTTGGGCTGCGTCCGTTTTCCCTCTCTGATGCTTTAGCAAGCATGGGGGCTTAGTCTGGGCTCTAATAATCACGGGTGCCCAGTTTCTAGCCAATGTCTTCAGAGCACTGTGTGGTCTACACTCTCAACTCTGTGGAGTTGCGCTAGGTTGGCCCAGATAAACCACCTCACTTTGCACTCTGATTGATCTGTGAGGTTCACTGAGTGGAAGCAAATTGTGCCCACGATCCTCCCTCCTTGTTGGCCAGGCAGCTGCATGTGCGAGGTGCCTGCCCAGTGCACCTCAGTTCCCATTTTGAAAAAAGTCTCAGTTGGTCCTGCTGCCTCACACCACTGCCCGGCTACCCACACACTCCAACTTTCTGGCTAATACAGTCTATCTGGGTCATGGCCAGCTGTGGCCCACCTCTTTTCCCAGCTCCAGGTGTCCCTTGATCTCCTAAAGTCTCCAGTACTGTCTGGGCCTGCAAGAACCACCCCAGTTTGGGTATGCTGCTGGCTGTGTGTGCTTTTGCTGCCTTTCTCCCCCTACCCCCAGTGACTTTATGTGTCCAGGTCTCTCCTGGCATGTGTCTAGGATTTCCCCACCCTGGGGGGGAGAGGGGACTGCTGAACAGGCTCTCTTTCAGTGTCCCTGGGCCACAGTGGTTTCTGGTGCCATGCCCAGGGACCTTCCCTGTCGACCTATAAGACCTTCTTATCACCCATTTTGAAGTGTTCTCTGCACACTGGTTTTGAGACTTCATATCAGCTAAGGTTCTGTTGGCCATTCACTTTGTTTTTTGGAAGATTAGCTAAGTGTCCCAGTTGGGTGCATGAGCAAGTGGCTCAGCTTCCACCTACTTTTCCATCATATTCTCTCCTGTCCCTTTAGCATTTCTTATAGGGCAAGTCTAGTGGTTAAGAATTCCCTTAATTTTTATCTTTTTGGGAAAGTATTTATCTTTCCTTCATTTTCAAATGACTACCTTTCTAGGTATGCTTTCCTGAAAGTTTTTTCTTTGACCACTTTGAATATGTTATCCCCTCTCCCCTGGCCTATAGGTTGCTGGTAGAAAATCTGCTTATAGCCTTATTGGAATTCTCTTGTACATGATAATTCTTGTTTTTCTTACTGTTTTTAAGATTCTTTCTTGGTCTTTGATTTTTGAGAGATTTATTATAAGGTGTTTCAGTGAAGATATTTTTGTTTTGAAATTGTTTGGGAAACTTGGATCTTTCAATAGTGGAATAGCCATATCTCTCCCCAGAGTTGGAAAGTTTTCAAGCATTATTTTTTTATTATTCAGTTACAGTTGTCCTGCATTTTCCCCCATTGCTTTCCCCTACCCCATCCCCCCAACTCCCACAGTCAAAACACTCCATTGTCTATTTCCATGAGTCCTCTATTCTTGATCCTTTGTTTGTCCTTTCCCCTTCTTTTCCCCATTATCCTCCTCACCCCTCCCCTCTGGTCACTGTCAGTTTGTTCTTTATTTCAAAGTATCTGGTTCCCTTTTGTTTTTTTGTTGATTAAGTTCCACTTATAGGTGAGATCAAATGGTACTTGTCTTTTACTGCCTGTCTTATTTTACATAACATTATGTTCTCCAGGTACATCCATGCTGTTGCAAAGGGTAGGAGTTCCATCCCTCTTTCTGCTGTGTAGTATTCCATTGTGTAAATGTACCACAGTTTTTTGATCCACTCATTTACTGATGGGCACTTAGGCTGTTTCCAGCACTTGGCTATTATAAATGATGCTTCTATGAACATTGGGGTATATAGGTTCTTTTGAATTGGTGTTTCAGGATTCTTAAGGTATAGTCCCAATAGTGGGATCACTGGATCAAAGCCAGTTCCCTTTAGTTTTTTTAGCCAATTCCCTAGTGTTTTCCTCAGTGGCTGCACCAGTCTGCATTCCCACCAACAGTGTACTAGGGTTCTCTTTTCTCCACAACCTTTCCAGCACTTGTTGTTTGTAGATTTATTAATGATGGCCTTTCTGACCAGTGTGAAGTGGTATCTCATTGTAGTTTTAATTTGCATCTCTCTGATGGCTAGTGATGCTGAGGATCCTTTCATATGTTTGTTGGACCTCAGTGTGTCCTCCTTGGAGAAGTATCTGTTCAGGTCCTTTCCCAACTTTTTAATTGCATTGTTTGTCTTCCTGGTGTGGAGGCATGTGACTTCTTTATATATTTTGGAGATCAAACCCTTGCCCGAGGTATCACTGGCTGATGTGTTTTCCCATTTGCAATAACCACATGCTGGAAACAGCCTAAGTGCCTTTCAGTAAATGAGTGGATCATAAAACTGTGGTACATTTATACAGTGTAATACTACACAGCAGTAGGAGAGATTGAGCTCCTACCTTTTGTGACAGCATAGATGGAACTGTAGAGTATTATGCTAAGTGAAATAAGCCCAGTGGTGAAAAGCAAATACCATATGATCTCACCTGTAAGTGGATGCTAATGAACAAAATAAATAAATGAGCAAAGTAAATCCAGAGGCATGGAAACAAGGAACACACTGACAGGGACCAGAGTATAGAGCAAAGGGGATAAGAGAGGAAGGAGGAGGAAGGGCCTAGTTAAAGAACAAGTATAAATGACCCATGGATATGGGAAAGAGGGTGGGGATTGACTGTGGGAGCAATGGGTAGGCAGGGCAGTGGAGAGTGATGGGGGAAAATTGGGACAACTATAATAGAAAAACAGTACAAAAATTTACACAAAAATTCAGTCAGAAATGAAGGATATATTAATTGAAATAAAGAACAATTTACAAGGAGTCATCAAGTGAATGGATGAATCTGAAAATCAAATCAGTGATTTGCAATATAAAGAAGCAAAAAAAAAAAAAAACCCAAAGAATTAGAACAGCAAAAAGAAAAAAGAATTAAAAAAATGAGGATGGTGTAAGGAGTCTCTGGAACAACATCTAATGCATCAACATTCGCATCATGGGGGTGTCAGAAGGCAAAGAGAGAAAGCGAGATGTTGGAAAACAATTTGAAGAAATAATGAAACTAAACTTCATTAAGTTGATGAAGGAAATAGACATACAGGTCCAGGAAGCAACGACAGTCCAAAACAAGATGAACCCAAAGAGGTGCACATGAAGACACACATCATATAATTAAAATGCCAAAGTTAAAGACAAAGAATGAATTTTAAAAGCACCAAGATAAAAGCAGTTAGTTATCTAAGGGAACTCCCTTGAAACTGTCAGTTGATTTCTCAAAAGAAATTGTGCAGGCTAGAAGGGACTGGCAAGAAATAATCAATGTGATGAAAGGAAAGCACCTACAACCAATATTACTTTACCTTACAAAGCTATCATCTAGAATTGAAGGGCAAATAATGAGCTTCCTAGACAAGAAAAATCTAAAGGAGTTTGTCACCACCAAAACAGTGTTGTATGAAATGTTAAAGGGTCTTGTTAAATAAGAAGAAGGTTGAAACTATGAACAATAAAATGGCAATGAGTACATATATATCAACAAGCGAATATGAAAACCAAAACAAGCAGTCAGAACAGAAACAGAATCATAGATACAGAGAACATTTTGATGCCAAATGGAAGGGCAGTTGGGGTGATGGGCAAAAAATATAATGGATTAAGAAGTACAAATTGGTAATTACTGGATAGTCATGGGGATGCAAAATACAGCAAAAGGAATAAAGTAGCCAAAGCACATATGCATGACCCGTGAATATGGACAAGGGTGAGGGGATTGCCTGAGGGAGTTGGGGGGTGGGTAGAAAGGAGCAAAGTGGGACAACTGGAACAACTATAGTAGCATAAACAATAAAATATAATTAAAATAGAGTCCTGGTAGCTTTAACATTTAATGGATTACTATTGTTTTGTTTCCCTATTTCTGTAGGGTGAGAGGTAGATAGAGTAGATGCAGTTCAAAGATTTGTCTGGTTCTGTTGTTCAGTGAACCTCTGTTTCTCTAGGCTAGAGGAGATATAAGTTCTTAGCAACAAAATTTTTCTTGTTTTATTTTGCAGCCTTTTCATTCACGCAACAAAATTTGCTAAATAAACTTTATGCCAGGTACAGTTTCCAGGGACATTCTGTCCAGGATTCCTGCTTGTTTTTCTTTACTGCTTTATTGGGGCTAGACCATTTGTTTGGCAAATCTCATGTCAATGCTACAGTAAGAGCTCAAGTACAGGACCACTATCTGCCTCCTACACAGGTAATAATTGTGATAAACAGGAAATGCTTGCTGTTCTGGTTAAGATGCAAGGCTATTTAATTGACCCAGTCTGTTGATTGAAATCTTCTTGAATTGAAGTGTTTAGACATGTAATTTTTTCCTATTATTTTTCATTTCTTTTTCTTCTACTGCCTCAGACTTTCTCCCAAGCATGCCCCAGATATTCCTGATGACAGCACTGACAACATCACTATCTTCACCAGAATCTTAGATCGTCTTCTGGATGGCTATGACAACCGGCTGCGACCTGGGCTTGGAGGTCAGTTACTATTTTAAGAAGTTCTACTTGGCTATTGTCATCTCAAAAGATTCTTAGAGTACCTTTAGCAGTCTGAAGGTTAATACAAGCTGTCTCTTCCTTCTGAGCATTGGAAATTATTTCTAACCTTTTATTTCAATTGTCAGTCTCTGATCTGGTTTTGGAAGTTTCTGAATTTCACTTAGTAAATTCATATACAGTATTACACCACAGTGGCCAAGCCCATTACTGGTAATGAAATACCAGTCTATGGCTGGATGTCAGATGGGGCCCAGGAATAGGTGGGAAACATACCTTTGTTCTCAAAACCCTGAGCACATATTAGCTTGACATTGTAAATAGGAGCAATCTGCTTTCTAGGTTGGATCATAGTTGGCTATCAGTGCAGTATGATCAGCAATATGATCATAATGAGGTAAATGCATTATAATATATCATGGCTGTATTTAAAAGGCAAGTATGCAAATGCATATGTTAACTTTTTTCCAGAACCACTTGAGATTTAGATGCAGATATCATATCCCTTTGTCCATAAACACATCAGCATGTATTTCTTTAGAAAAAATATTTTATAAAATTTCAATGGAATTATAAATTCAGAAAGTGTAACCTGAAATAAACTATTTTCTAATTTGTAGTCCATATTCAATGTTTGTCAGTTATCTCCAAAATGTTCCTTATAGGAGTTTTCCATGATATAGAATTCAGTTCAGGATTATGTACTGCATTTATTTCACATCTTATTAACTTATAATCTGGTATAATTACTCAGTCTTTCCTTGTCTTTTATGGCATTGATTTGATTTTCCTTACTCATTTTTGGAAAAAATACAAGAGTTAATTGTGTTTTTCTCAGTGCACTACTCAAAAAAGGGACATCATGTCTGTTTGCCCCATTGTAAGTACTATTAGTTACAATGTTCGTCATGTTATTACACATAAAATTACCATCATTTCAGTATATCATTAATAAATAATTTATGAGGCAGTGCTTTAAGATTATTATATGATTGCACCCAATAGATGCAGTAGTTTTCTTATTTTAGTTGTTGTTCAAGTACAGTTTCCTGCCTTTTACCCACATCCCAGCCCACCCTCCCAACTCTCCCCACCTCCCTCCCATTTCTACCACCCCCCTTGTTATTGTCCATGTGCCCTTCATACTTGTTCTTGCAAACTGTTCACCCTTTTCGCCTGAAATTCCCTCCCCTCTCCACTCTGGTCTCTGTCAGCCTGTTCTCTATTTCAGTGTCTTTGGCTATATTTTGCTTGTTTGTTTGTTTTGTCGATTAAGTTCCTGTTAAAGGTGAGATCCTTTATGGTAAGACAAATACCTATGGTATGGTATTTGTCTTTCATAGCCTGGGTTTTTTGCTTAGCATAATGCTTTCCAGTTCCATCTATGCTGTCACAAAGGGTAGGAGCTCCTTCTTTCTTTCTGCTGCATAGAATTTCATTGTGTATATGTACCATAGTTTTTTGATCCATTGATTTACTGATGGGCACCTAGGGTGCTTCCAACACTTGGCTATTGTAAATTGTGCTGCTATGAACATTGGGGTGCATAGGTTCTTTTGGATTGGTGTTTCAGGGATCTTAGGATGTAATCCTAACAGTGGAATTTCTGGGTCAAAAGGCAGATCCATTTTTAGTTTTCCTAGAAAATTCCATACTGCTTTCCATAGTGGTTGTACCAGTCTGAAATCCCACCAACAGTGCACTAGGGTCCCCTTTTCTCCACAACCTCTACAACACTTGGTTATTGCTTTGCCTAAGATGGCCATTCTGACTGGTGTGAAGTGGTATCTCATTGTGGTTTTAATTTGCATCTCTCTGATAGCTAGCGATATCGAGCATGTTTTCATGTGTCTCTGGATCCTCTGTATGCCCATCTTGGAGAAGTGTCTGTTGAAGTCCTTTGCCCATTTTTCAATTGGGTTGTTTGTGTTCTTAGAGTGGAGTCATGTGAGTTCTTTATATATTTTGGAGATCAAACCCTTGTCTGAAGTATCATTGGCAAATGTGTTTTCCCATACAGTTGGTTCTCTTTTTATTTTAATACTGTTTTCTTTAGCCGTGCAGAAGCTTTTTATTTTCATGAGATCCCATTTGTTTATTGTTTCCTTTATGTCCCTTGCTCTAGGGGATATATCCGTGAAAATATTGCTGCATGAAATATCTGAGATTTTCCTGCCTATATTCTCCTCTAAGACTCTAATGGTATCAAAACATATATTTAAATCTTTTATTCACCTTGAATTTATTTTTGTGTATTGTGTAGGTTGCTAGTTGAGTTTCTTTCTTTCTTTCTTTCTTTTTTTTTTTTTTTTTTTTTTTTTTTTTTTTTTTTTTTTCTGTCAAGCTCTCCCTACACCATTTGTTGAAGAGGCTATTTTTTACTCCATTTTATATTGCTGCCCACTTTGTTGAATATTGATTGACTGTAGAGACCTGGGATTATTTCTGGGCACTCTTTTTTTTTCTATTGGTCTATCAGTCAGTTTTTATGTCAATACCAGGCTGTTTTGATTACAGTGTCGTTGTAATACAGTTTGGTATCAGGTATTGTGATCCCTCCTACTTTGTTCTTCTTTCTCAAAATTGCAGCAGGTATTCAGGGTCGTTCACAGTTCCATATCAATTTTTTAAGTGTTTGTTCTATGTCTGTGAAATATGCCATTGGTACTTTAATAGATATTACATTGAATCTGTAAGTTGCTTTGGGTAGTATGCACATTTTGATGATGTTAATTCTTCTGATCCATGAACACAGTATATGTTTCCATTTGTTTGTGTCTTCTTTGATTTTTTCCATCATTATTGTGTAGTTTCCTAAGTATAGGTCTTTTTACATCCTTGGTTAGGTTTACTCTAGGTACATTATTTTCTTGTTGATATATCAAATGGGATTTTTTCCTGATTTCCATTTCTGATATTTCATTGTTGGATTGCAAAAATGCCTTTGATTTCTGAATATTGACTTTGTATCCTGCTGTTTTGCCAAATTCATTTATTAGGTTGAGCAGCTTTTTGGCTGAGTCTATAGGATTTTCTATGTACACTATCATGTCATCTACAAACAATGATAGTTTTGTTTCCTCCTTTCTGATTTGGATGCCTTTCATTTCCTTTTCTTGTTTAATCGCTGTGGCTAAGACTTCCAATACTATATTGAATAGAAGTGGTGAAAGTGGACAACCTTGTCTTGTTCTTAATCTTAGTGGAAAAGATTTTTGTTTTTGCCCATGGAGTATGATGTTGGCTGTAGGTCTCTCATATACGGCCTTTATTATGTTGAGCAATGCTCCCTCTATTCCCACTATGCTGAGTGTTTTTATTATAAATGGGTGCTGTACCTTATCAAATGATTTTTCCATATCTATTGATATGATCATATGATTTTTACCTTTGTTTTTTATCTGAAGTATAACATTTATTGATTTGTGAATATTGTACCATCCCTGCATCCCTTGGATGAATCCCACTTGGTCATGGTGTATGATCTTTTTAATGTATTGTTGGATGTGGTTTGCCAATATGTTGTGGAGGATTTTAGTGTCTATGTTCATCAGCAATATTGTCCTGAAGTTTTCTTTCTTTCTTATGTATTTATCTGGTTTTGGAATTAGGATGATGCTGCCTTTGTATAAAGAGTTTGAGAGTATTACCTCTTCTTGGATTTTTTGGAATAATCTGAGAAAGATAGGGTTTGGTTCTTCCTTGAATGCTTTGTAGAATTCTCTTGTGAAGCCATCTGATCTAGTGCTTTTGTATGTTGGGAGTTTCTCGATTACTGCTTCAATTTTGTCTGCTGTTATTCGTCTGTTCAGGCTTTCTGCTTCTTGTTCATTCAGTTTTTGAAGATTATATTTTTCTTTAAATTTGTCCATTTCACCTAGGTTTTCAAATTTCTTGGCATGTAGTTCTTCATAGTAATTGCTTACAATCCTTTGTATTTCTGTGGTGTCAGTTGCAATCTCTCCTCTTTCATTGCTGATTGTGTTTATTTGGGTCCTCTCTCTTTTTTTCTTGATGAGCCTGCTTAAAGGCTTGTCAATTTTATTTATGTTTCCAAAGGACCAGCTCCTGGATTCATTGATCCTTAGAATTGTGCTTTTAGTCTCTATGTCCTTTAATTCTGCTCTGATCTTGGTTATTTCCTTCCTTCTACTTGCTCTGGGCTGTCTTTATTTTTGTTCCTCAAGTCCTTGTAGTTATAGGGTTAGGTTGTTTGTTTGAAATGTTTCTATCTTTTTTAGGTAGGCCTGTATTGCTATGAACTTCTCTCTCAGGACTGCCTTCGCTGTGTCCCATAAGTTTTTGGTTATTGTGAGTTCATTTTGTTTGTTTCCAGATACTTTTTTGACTTCTTCCCTAATTTCACCCTTTTCCCATTCATTGTTGAATAGCATGCTATTCAATCTCCATGATTTTGAGTGTTTTGGGTTTTTCCCATTGGGGTTGGTTTCTAGTTTCAGTCCCTTGTGGTCGGAGAAAATGCTTGATATGATTTCAATTTTCTTGAATTTGATGAGGCTTGTTTTGTATACTATCACATGTTTTATCTTTGAAAATGTTCCATGTGCATTCGAAAAGAAAATATATTTTGCTTCTTTGGGATGAAAGGCTCTAAATATATCATTTAAGTCCATTCGATCTAGGGCATTATTTAATGCCACAATATCTTTGTTGATATTTTGTTGGGAAGATCTATCTTTTTTGACAGTGCAGTGTTAAAATCCCTTCTATAATAGTGTTGCTGTCAATATCTTTCTTGAAGTTCTCTAAGATTTTCTTTATGCATTTTGGTGCTCCTATATTGGGTGCATATATATTTACAATGTTTATGTCTTCTTGGTGGATTATTCCCTTGAGTTTTATGAAGTGACCTTCTGGATCTCTCTTTATGGCTCGTCTTTTGAAGTCTATTTCGTCTGATATGAGTATTTCTACCCAGGTTTTTTTTCCTGTCCATTTTATGGAAAATTTGTTTCCAGTCCTTCACTTTCAGTCTGTGTAGGTCTTTTGTCCTGAGTTTCCTCTCTTATAGGCAGCATATATGTGGGTCATGCTTTCTTATCCATTCAGCTATTCTATGTCTTTTGATGGGAGCATTTAATCCATTTGTGGTTAAGGTTATTATTGATAGGTACTTAATCACTGCCATTTTTGTACCTGTGTTTCTCTCTCTCTCTCACTCTCTCTCTGTCTCTTCCTTCTTTTCCTTAAAGCAGGCCCTTTAGTATCTCTTGTAGAACTGGTTTGGTAGAGGTGTATTCTTTTAGACTTCTTTTGTCTGGGAAGCTCTTTATTTGGCCTTCTATCTTGATTGAAAGCCTTGCTGGGTAAAGTAGTCTTGGTTGCAGGCCTTTGGTTCTCATTACTGGGAATATTTCTTCCCATTCTCTTCTGGCTTGGAGTGTTTCCATTGAGAAGACAGCTGCTAACCTTATTGGGGCTCCCTTCTATTTTACTTTCTGTGTCTCCCTCACTGCCTTTAAGATTTTCTGTTTGTCTTAGAATTTTACCATTTTAGTTATAATGTGTCTTGAAGTGGACCTCTTAGCATTCCTCTTGATTGGGACTCTCTGTGTTTCCTGGGTTTGTGTGACTTTTTCTCTCATCAAATTAGGGAAGTTTTTCATCATTACTTTTTCAAAAAGGTTTTCTATCCCTTGCTCCTTTTCTTCTCCCTCTGGTATCCCTATTATATGAATATTATTATGTTTCATGTTGTCTTGCATTTCTCTTAATGCCTCTTCATTCTTTCTGGGCCTCTTTTACTTTTGTTTCTCTTTCTGGGTGTTTTTTTTTCTACCTTGTCCTCCAGCTCACTGATCTGATCTTGTGCTTCATTGAGTCTGTTTTTTGATTCCTTCTACTGTGTTCTTTGGTTCAGAAATTGTATTCTTTATTTCCTCTTGGTTCTTAGTTATAGTTTCTATTTCCTTTTTTTCATGCTGATGTATTATTCAGTGAGCTCGTTGTAGTTTCCCTGTAGTTTCTGGTAACTCTCTGTGAGCTCATTGAGCTTCCTGATAACCATTGCTTTGAATTCAATATCTGGCAGTTGAGTTGCCTCTGTTTTATTTAGTATTCTTTCTGAGGCTTCCTCCTTTCTTCTCCTTTGGGGATTGCTTCTTTGTCTTCCCATTGTTTGTGAGACTTTTCTTGTTAGCCTCTGCTTCTTAAATTGATGTATTCTCACTCCCTCGGTTTATGGTGTGAACTTTTATGGTAGAATACCTGTGAGATTCAGCAGTGCAATGTCCTTAATCTCTTGAGCTTGCTATTCTTGGGCTGTAGTTTATATTGGCTCTCTGTATGTCTTTGGGTTTTGATTGTTGTTGGGTCTTTCTTTGTTAGGCCCTTTCCTCTAGCTGGCTAACTGAGGGTCACTTTATCCACCATGCCCTGTATTCTTTGTGCAGGTGTGGACAGGTTGTGTTGAAGTTGATTCTTCTCTGTGTACAAGGTTTTGAGGATTCTCTCTTGCTCTTGTTCAGTTATTTGCTGTGGGTAATTTCTCCACCTTTTAGTTGTATTTCCATATCAGTCCTGGACTGAGGTTAGTTTGGCTTCCACTCCCTCCTTCACCTTCTTCCATTGTTATCTGTTGGTGGTTCCTTGTTGTTGTGTTTCCTATTCCAGCAGGTGTACTGGTGTTCACTGCTCCCAACTTGCAAGTTCTCTGGAGTAGCAAAGTTAAATTTGTGTCACTGTCTCTGTTGTTGGGATGACCCCTGTTTGGGTCTAACTCTTGTCTTTTCTCCACTCCAGGCATTATTGTCTGACCTGTGAGAAACAAAGAAAAAAATGGAAGGAAAGAAAGGAGAAGGAGTACCAAAGGAAAGGAAGGAAGGGAGAAGGAGTGAAAAAAGATAGAAGGAAAGAAAAGAAGAAGGAATTTTAAAAAATAAAATTAAAAAATAAAAAAAGAAGGAAGGAAGAAGGAATAAGAAAGGAAAGGAAGTAAAAAGGAATAAATAAATAAATAAAGAAAGGACAGAAAGGAAGAAGGAATTTAAAAAAACATCCTTCTCCTGGCTTTAAACCAGTCAGGTCACTTCTGCTGCTGGTCTTCCTGGCTGAGTCAGGGTGAGGAAGGATTGGTTTTAATTTTCTTCCTTCCTGAGCTTCACTCTTTGCTGTTGTCCAGCCTGCAGCCCAGTTCCTCAGTGCCCTTCTGCACCCAGCCTAGGCCTTTCTTCTACCAAGTGTGCTGTCCTTGAGGTTCACCAATTAGGGGCAACTCACACACCACCTTCTTTCTCGTTGCTGTCCTAGATGCTAGGGACTCTCAGAGCCCCTTCAGGGTGGTTCATCCCCACACTGAGTCAAGTCTTTCTGGGGTCTGCAGCTCCCCTCTGCAGGGCTTTTCTGCCTTCCTCCTAGAGAGCCAGTTGACTCTTCAGGGCTCTGGGCTCAGTAGCCAGGTGGGAGGTACTCTGTCCCTGGTGTCTTCAGCATGAGTGTGAGAGGCAGCTGCAGACCTTGAACCAGGTGCACACATCCCGAATGCTTTTTTGGTGGGGCCGCAGCCCGGCTGCCCCCAGGCCCTGGACTGTATGTGTACCATCCCAGTGCTTCTGGAGTGAGCCTAGACCCAATAGTTTTTTAAGTTATATTTATTTTTTATTCTTTTATTGTTGTTCTAGTACAGTTGTCTCCATTTTCACCCCACCATGGCCCCCTGCCCCACACACGCCTGCCTCCCACCCTCAAATCTACACATGGGCTTTGTCCATATTTCCTTTGTACATGTTCCTTGATGGCCCTTCCCTTATTTCCCCCCATTACATAAATAACAAGCATTATTTTGAAAAATGGTGATTTTCTAAATCTATTATTTCTCTACATTTATGACATAGCATTCTATTGTAAGAAAAAATCATTTTTAAAAATAATTAGGTAATTATTGGTATAAACAGGTAGATTCTTATTAATGAATTGAAATCCATTAATATTATTTTTTAGTTTTGTTTTTATTGTTTATGCTGTTACAGTTATTCTTGCTTTTTCTCCCTTCTCCCACCTCCACCAAGCCCCACCATCTCCCCAGCCCAAGCCAATACCCATATTGTTTTTCATGTCTACAGGTTGTGCACAAAAGTTCTTTGTTTAATTAATTTTGTTTAAGTGTTTTACTCATAATTTCCCACATTTGCTAAGTGGGAGCCCATTCATGCTGGCTTCTGTTTCCTTTTGATATGTTTTCTTCATTTTTAATTGAATTTATTGGGGTGAAATTGGTTTCACAGATCCACATAAGTTTCAAAGGTACAACTCAACAAAACGTCATTGGCACATTGCATCATGTACCTATTGCACAAAGCAAAGTCTCTTTCTATCTCCATTTATACCCCCTTTGCCCACTTCCATTTACCCCCACTCCCCTTTCCCTCTATCACTACACCTTTGTCTGTATCTATGTGTTTTATCTGTGTGTATGTTTGTTTAATCCTTTCACTTTGTTGCATCCAAATCCTTCAAACCTCTTCCCCACTGACAGCTGTCAGTCTATTTCATGTATCCATGCCTCTGTTTCTATTTTGTTCATCACTTTATTTTGTTCAGAGTCCATATGCAAGCATATGTAAGATCATAAGACATCTGTTTTTCTCTGAGTGGCTTATTTCACTTAGTATAATAATCTCCAGGTCTATCCATGCTGCTACAAAGGGTAAGATTTCCTGCTTTTTTATGTCCAAGCAGTATTCCATTGTGTAAATGTACCACAGTTTTTTTTTTTTTTTTTTTTTTTTTTTTTTTTTTTTTTTTTTTTTTTTTTTTTTTTTTTTTTTTTTTTTTTTTTTTTTTTTTTTTTGTCTGCTGATTTACTGATGGGCACTGGGACTGTTTTTAGCACTTGGCTATTGTAAATAATGCTGTATTGAACATAGAGGTGCATATATTCTTTTGAATTAGTGTTTCAGGTTCCTTAGGATATATTCCCAGAAGTGGGATTGGTATGTTCAATGGAAGTTCCATTTTTAGTTTTCTGAGGAAATTTCATACTGTTTTCCACCAACTGTGCACTAGGGTTCCTTTTTCTTCACATCCTCACCAACATTTGTTGGTTGATTTATTTATTATAGCCATTCTGACAGGTGTGAGGTAATATGTCATTGTGGTTTTAATTTGCATCTCTCTGATAATTAATGGTAATGAGCACTTTTCATATATCTGCTGGCCATCAGTATGTCCTCTTTGGAAAAGTTTCTATTCAGGTCCTTTGCCCATTTATTAATTGGGTTGTTTATCTTCTTGATGTTGAGTTGTATAAATTCTTTATATATATTGGAAATTAACCTCTTAGAAAAGCCATATAATCAACTCAGCAAACACAGCAAGAGCATTTGAAAGATTCCAACATTCACTCCTGTTAAAAACTTTCAACACACTAGGAGCAGAACTCTCTGAATTTGATATAAGCACATCTCAGAAAAACTTACACCTGACATCATACTTTCTAATAAAATAAAACTCTGGAAGCTTTCTCCCTAAGACCAAGTACATGACAATGGCATGTGCTTTTACTCTAAATATTCAACATTATAGATGAGGTGTAGTTAGTGCGATAAGACAAAATAAATGCATCCATATTGCACAAGAATATTTAAAACTTTCTTCTCATATGACAATCATCTATGTATATAATGTAATGAAATGTTAAAAAAGTTATTAGAATTTCCACTTGCATCATGAAAGAATGATGAGGTCTGTAAATCATCTATTCAATGACACTAGTGAAATTTATTTATTATTTTTAAGTATTTATTTATTTATTTTTAGAGCAAAGGGAAGGGAGGGAGAAAGAGAGGGAGAGAAACATCAACCTGTGGTTACCTCTCGTGTGTCCCCTACCAGGGACCTGGCTGGCAACCTAGGCATGTGCTGACTGGGAATCAAACCAGCGACCCTTTAACTTGAAGGTTGCCACTCAATCCATTCAGCCACATGGGCCATGGCTGAAATTTTTTTAAAAAACAACCATTTAAAGTTTCTAGAAGTTGTCCCAAGGGTATACAGCAATAGAAACACAACTATTTTTCCAAGAAAATCTAATAAAACTCAGTAAGGGAATCAGGGGTCTGGAAATTTAAAAGAAGACCTATTTCCACCTTCTTCCTTCCCAGCTCAGTGAGACAGAAATTCTGCTCCAGACTGGTGCAGTGAAAAAAGAACACATGACTCGCTTCTCCCAGGTCCTAGTTAGAGGGATCTTTCTGGGTAGGGCGGGATGCCAACATTTCTCATCCTAGAGCAAGCTAGCTACCTATTACTGAGGCTAAATTCTGAGCAAGTTTGGCTGAGAGGTAGGAGATCCCTCCATCTGTCTAGCCCCAACTCATGGGATCAAGACCCTAACTGGGGCACATGGCACTAATGAGACTACTTTCACCTCAAGTGCCCTTGGTCTGGCTCATGGGGTAGTAGTCCATGCTGGAAATTGCAAGCCAAGGAGACCTGGGACTTCATGGCATTTATAGGACACTTCAATCAATAACAGCAGAATATATATTCCTTTCAAGTACACCTACAACTTTTACCAAGATAGATCATATCCTGTGTTGTAAAAAAAAATCACAAGAATCCACAGCACACAAAGTATGCTTTCTTGGCAAAATAGAAGTCCATAATCAAAATACATCTGCAAAATTCCAAGTTCTTGGAAAGTAAACAATATGCTTATAAATAAACCATGAGTCAAAGAAGAACTCAAAAGAACTGGAGACTATTATGCAAAGTAAAATAAGTCAGTCAGTGAAAGACAAATATCATATGATCTCACTTATAAGAGGAATCTAATGAAAAAATAAACTAATGAGAAAAATAGAATCAGAGGCATTGAAGCAAGGAATAGACTAACAGCTGTAAGAAGGGAGGAGGGAGATGGGGACTGATTAAAAGAAGGTAAAGGGATTAGTCAAAGAACTTATGTGAATGACCCATGGACATGGACGATGGAAGGGGATTTACTATGGAAGTGGGTGGCAGGCAGGATGGAGAGGGGCAAAGGGGAAAATGGTCATCTGTATTGGCATAAACAATAAAACATCAAAATGTAAAAAAAATCAACTTTTTCATTTGAACAAAGTAAAAAATGATATAAAGCAGTGCTGAGAGGAAAACATAATATTATATGGCTAGATTAGAAGATTAACCTCAAATCAATGCCCCAAGCCTTTGCCTTAAGAAACTAGGGAAAAAAGGAACAGCTAACAATAATAGAATATAATAAATATAATAGCAAGAATTACTAAGGCAAAATTTCTGAGTCATGACTCTGGTTTTGGGGATAAGAGCAATGACATACATCTCTTGAGGGGCAACCCCACTTTGGTTGTTGAATGTTTGGTGGAGGGGTGTTGGCAGCAGTCCCACATGAAGAGCATATTCGATTTTCTTTTTTCCTTAGTAATCCAGTATTGCATTACTTTTAATGTAAAATATGAAGTGCTCTTGCACAGTCACAAAGTTATTTATAGTTGATGTATCCTCACACACTGTGAGCAATTATATACTAAACTATCTGTGATAACTTAGCATAAATATGAACACTGCTTAACAGATAACAAGTGATTTTTCAGTGATAACCTATAGTATACAATCTTCCTAAGGAATGTGAATTTCAATGTCTTACCATTTATTTAGTTTTCAATGTATAATTACAGTTAATATACAATATTATATTAGTTTCAGGTATATAACATAGTGATTGAACATTTATACATATAAATAAATTTATATATAAATAAAAATATATATAAAATGAAGTGATCACCCACCCCCAATAAGTCTAGTACCCATCTGACACTATACATTGTTATTACTATATTATTGACTGTACTCCTTATGCTGTACTTTACATCACCATGACTATTTTTATAACTGGCAATTTGTACATCTTAATCCCTTTTACACATTTCCCAACCCACCTCCCATCTGATGACCATCAATTTGTTCTTTATATCTATGAGTTTATTTTGTTTGTTCATTTATTCTGTTTTTAGATTCCACATATAAGTAAATTCTATGATATTTGTCTTTCTCTGACTTATTTCAGTTAGAATAATACCCTCTAGTTCCATTTATGTTGTTGCAAATGCCAAGATTTCACCCTTTTTTGTAGATGAATAATTTTTCATGGTATATATGTATCATATCTTGTTTTTCTAAGAATCTGTCTATGGACACATATGGACACATAGATCAATGGAGCAGAATAGAGAATCCAGAAGTGAATCCATGTCTCTACAGTCAATTATTCTATGACAAAAGAGGCAAGAATATACAGCGTAGTAAAAAAAAAGTCTCTTCAATAAATGGTGTTGGGAAAACTGGACAGATACATGCAAAAGAATGAGACTGGATCACCTTCTTTTTTATGAGAAATAACTATATTCATTATCTAGATTCATCAATGGTTAACATTTTTGCACATGTCTAATCTCTAGTTCTATCTCAATGTATTCACATTCACACACATACACATTTTTTCTGAAGTATTTGAAAATAAGTTACAGACGTTATTACACTTAACCCCTAAATACTCCAGCATACATTTCCTAATAAGGTCATTCTTTGACGTGATCTCAATACAATCATTACACCTATGAACATTGACAATAATTCCCTAATAGCATTTAGCATTCAGTTCATATGAAAACTTCTCTGATTGACTTCAAACTATCATTTATACCTGGTATTTTGGATCACTTTCTTATACCACATGCAAGAATGAACTCAAAATGGATTAAAGATAGTACTGGAGAGGCTGTGGAGAAAAAAGAACCCTAGTACACTGTTGGTGGGAATGCATACTGGTGCAGCCACTGTGGAAAACAGTATGGAATTTCCTCAAAAAACTAAAACTGGGTCCTTGCTGATGTGGCTCAGGATTGAGTGCTGGCCTGTGAAACAAAGGGTCACTGGTTTGATTTCCAGTCAATGCACATGCCTTGGGTTGCAGGACAGGTCACAGGTAGGGGGTGCATGAGTTCAACCACACATTGATGTTTCTCTCCCTCTCTTTCTTTTCCCCTTCCCCTCTGTCTAAAAATAAATAAATGACATCTTTAGAAAAAAACTAAAAATGGAACTGCTTTTGATCCAGCAAATCCACTGCTGGGATTATACACTAAGAATTCTAAAACACCATTTCCAAAGAACCTATGCATCCCAGTGTTCATAGCAGCAAAATTTATAATAGCCAAGTACTGGAAGAAACCTAAGTACCCATCAATAAATGAGTGGATCAAAAAACTGGTAAATTTACACAATGGAATGTTACACAGCAGAAAGAAAGAAGGTGCTCCTACCCTTCACATCAGCATGGATGGAACTGGAGAGCATTATGATAAGTGAAATAACCCAGGTGGTGAAAGACAAATACCATATGATCTCACCTGTAAGTGGAATCTAATTGACAAAACAAACAAGCAAGCAATATAGAACCGGAGACATTGAAATAAAAAACAAATTGACAGTAACCAGAGTGGATGGGGGAAGGGGATAATCAGGGAAGGAAAGAGAAACATCATCAAGAAACATGCATAAAGCACTCATGGACAAAGCCAAAAGGGGGAAGAATTGAGGATGGGAGGCAGGGGTGGGTGGCGCGGGGAAATGTGGTGGTGGTAAAATGGAGACAACTGTACTTGAACAACAATAAAAAGTATCTTTGCATAAAAAATGGATTAAAGTTGCCCTGGCTGGTGTGGCTCAGTGGTTGAGTGCTAGCCTGTGAATCAAAGGGTCACCGGTTCAATTCCCAGTCTATGGCACATACCTGGATTGCAGGCAGGTCCCCAGTAGGGGGTGCATAAGAGGCAACCACACTTTGTTGTTTCTCCCTTTCTCTTTCTCCCTCTCTTCCCCTCTGTCTGAAAATAAATTAATAAAATCTTTACAAAAATGAATAAAAGGCTTAAAGGTAAGACCCCAAACCATAAAACTCATAGAAGAAAATGAAGATAGTCAATGCTTTGACATCACTCTTACTAATAACTTCTTGGATGTGTCTCCTCTTCAGAAAGAGGAAGCAAAAATAAAAATAGACAAGCCAGACTACATCAAAGCAAAGAGTTTTTGCACAGTGTAAGAAACCTGAAACAAAATGAAAAGGCAACTGATGAATAGGAGATGTTCACCAATGATATGTTCAATAAGGGGTTCATAGCCAAAATATATGAAAAATTCCCACAAGTAATACAATTAAAAGGTGGCAGAGGAAAACATGGAGGTGTAAGTAGACATGCTTTGCCTCCTCATGCAAGCATAGAAAAAGTTACAACTAGATCTCAAAACAAATAACACCCAGAACCCTCAGAAAATTGACCTATATGGAAGTCCTACAACAAAGGATTTAAAGAAGCCACATTCATCCAAGTGGGTAGGAGGGCACAGACTCATGGAGATGGGCAAAAAGGTGAAGAGATGCATTGTGGTGCTAAGAGATGGGAGCAGTGGTGGAACAGATGGTCCCAAATTCACACATGGTGGATAAGCATTGGGAGGGATACCTTGGGAGTTAGCGATCCCAGCCCCAGGCCAGACCACACAGTCTAGGGTTCCAGAACCAGGAAGATAAATCCGTATAACTTCTGACTGTAAAAACCAGTGGGGGTTGGGCCAACAGAAGAAACTGCTGGATTTTCAGGAGAGTCCATTTAATAGCCCACATGAACTTAGAACGTGAGCAAACCTACTCACTTTGGGATTCAGCACCAGCACAATAGCTGGAAGGGCACAAGTGGCATACAAGGAGAAAGTGAAGAGGTTGGAAACAGAGTGAGTGCTGGGAGACAGCTTCCTCCTGGGTAAACCTCTAGAAGCTAGGCAGCAGCAATGTCCCCTCTCCACAACCTCCCCCAACACAAAGCCACAAAGCTGTTAAGTGGGTTGCCCTACCCTGGTGATTACCTAAGGCTCCGCCCCATGCAATTTACAGGTGCCTTTACACAATAGGCACCTATTGTTGTGGGGTCTGCCACATTGTGAATGAGGCACAATAAATTCACATGGACTACTGAGTCCTGTGGAGGAAAAGGGACAGCATAGCTTTTCTCTCAAGAGGAGAAAAAGCCTCTCCCCTTGCTGTGACAGGCCTTTGTTTCTTTTCTGGACACATTACATGATGGTCCTCATTTACTATGCACAGGTTCGCTTTAGGTGGTTACCTTTTACAGAAAACAAAAGAGATGATGCAGCTAATCACATCAAAGAAGGATATTCGCAAATGCAAAGGGAAAAATGGTTGAACTGGTTACACTCCATACTAAGGAGTTTTAGCATGGATTTTAGGAAGTTACAGTAAGCACTTGCTGTCTCAATTCAGGGTGAGGAGTTTTAGCAAAAGCAAGGTTCAAAACAGCCTAGGTGCAATGCAGGCTTGATTCCCCACAGGAGAATCTATCCATGGGCATGGGTCCTGTGCATCTCCAAGTGGGAGCTGGGCCCAAACCACGCAGAGCAGTCTCCTGTATCTCCCCCCTTGTTTTTAGTTAGGACTGCTGAAGATCCCACAAAGCTTGTTACTTGCTGGTCTCTCACATGACTCTGGCAAAATAATTTGCAAATGCCTCAAAGTACATAGAGCATTATTATAATCAGTAAGCAACCAGCCATTCCTCTGAAGACCCACATTCTCAGATTAAGCCTATCTATCATTGTATGGCAGTAATGATCAAACAGATAACACTCAAAGAACTCTGAGGACCTATTTTGAGTCAGGGTCAAATAGATAAAGGGCCATAAAACTTTGGGGAAACAAACTTTTCAAACTTGGACCCTTGTCATTTAAATTGAGAGTATTAGCAAAGTAGGTTTTATAGGATTTTATGCTTTCTCTCTTATGCCTGATTGCCCCAAGGAACCTGCCCTTTCCATCACAGGGCCACATCCTCCTCCACAAAGCCACACCCTCCTCTGGCATTGTTTCAGGCTTAGGTTGAGCAGTGGAAGTATGGCAGCCAAGAGATTAGGAGGCTTCTTGAAGACAGAATGAGGACTCAGGCTATGTCAAAACTGAGGGGCCAGGGTCTATCACCCCTTTTTCTATAGCCCTCCAAGTATTTCCATGAGGGCCTCCTTGTGATCATGCATGTCTTAGGTCATCCTTCCCTTGAGGAATCTTACCTGTCATTGGTTAACCAATCAAGCATTGGGGGCCAGGCAGGGTGAAGTAAAAAGAGTAGAGGCAGGGACCATGCAAGGGAGATAAGCTTTGTCTCCTCAGTGGATTATGGTCCCAAAGTCTCTCACTCAGCCTTAGCCAGTGGGGGGGGGGGTTACAGATTCTGAAATTAGTGGGGCCCTTCCCAACATTTAATCTCCCCCTTTTTAAAAAAAATTATTTTAATTGTTGTTCTTATACAGTTTTCTGTATTATACTCCCATCCCATCCCTCCACCCCAGCCCTCCCCAGGTCCCTCCCATTTCCACCTCCCCCCCCCCAGCTTTTGTCCATGTGTCTTTCATACTTGTTGCTCTAATCCCTTCCCCTTTTCCCTGGATATTCCTATCCCTCTCCTCTCTTGTTCTCCATTTCAGTGCCTTTGGTTATATGATGCTTGTTTGTTTGTTCTGTTAATTAGGATCCTGTTAAAGGTGAGATCATATGGTATTTGTCTTTCACCTACTGGCTTATTTCACTTAGCATAATGCTCTCCAGTCCCATCAATGCTGTCATGAAGGGTAGGAGCTCCTTCTTTCTTTCTGCTGCATAGAATTCCATTGTGTAAATGTACCATAGTTTCTTGATCCATTCATTTACTGATGGGCACCTAGGTTGCTTCTAACACTTGGCTGTTGTAAATTGTGCTGCTATGAACATTGCGGTGCATAGGTTCTTTTGGATTGGTGTTTCAGGGTTTCTAGCACATAATCCTAGCAGTGGAATTGCTGGGTCAAAAGGTAGGTCCATTTTTAGTTTTCTTAGAAAATTCCATACTGCTTTCCATAGTGGTTGTACCAGTCTGCAGTCCCACAAACAGTGTACTAGGGTCTCTTTTCTCCACAACCTCTTCAACACTTGTTGTTTGTTACTTTGTTTATGATGGCCATTCTGACTGGTGTGAGGTGGTATCTCATTGTGGTTTTAATGTGCATCTCTCTGATACCTAGCAATATCGAGCATCTTTTCATGTGTTTCTGGATCTTCTGTATGTCCTCCTTGGAGAAGTGTCTGCTCCAGTCTGTTGCCCATGTTTTAATTGGGTTGCTTGTCTTCTTAGAGTGGAGTTGTGTAAGTTCTTTATATATTTTGGAAATTAGACCCTTGTCTGAGGTATCATTGGCAAATATGTTTTCCCACACAGTTGGTTCTCTTTAATATTGTTTTAATATTAAATATTATTTAATTTATTGTTTTAATATTTTTATATTATTTTAATATTTTTCTTTAATATTTTAATATTGTTTTAATATTGTTTTCTTTAGCCGTGCAGAAGCTTTTTATTTTCATGAGATCCCATTTGTTTTTTCTTTCCTTTATGTCCCTTGTTTTCGGGGACATATCAGTAAAAATGTTGCTGCGTGAAATGTCTGAGATTTTCCTGCCTACGTTCTCTTCTAGGATTTTAATGGTGTCATGGCTTATATTTAAATCTTTTATCCACTTTGAATTTATTTTTGTGTATGGTGTAAGTTGGCGTTCAAGTTTCATTTTTTTGCATGTAGATGTCCAGTTCTCCCAACACCACTCGTTGAAGAGGCTACATTTACTCCATTTTATATTGCTGCCTCCTTTGTCAAATATTAATTGACCGTAGAGAAATGGGTTTACTTTTGGGTTCTCTATTCTATTCCATTGGTCCATGTGTCTGTTTTTGTGCCAGTACCAGGCTGTTTTGATTACAGTGGCTTTGTAATACAGTTTGGTGTCAGTTATTGTAATCCCTCCTACTTGGCTCTTCTTTCTCAAAATTGCTGCAGCTATTCGAGGTTGTTTATGGCTCCATATAAATTTTTGAAGTGTTTGTTCTATGTCTGTGAAATATGCCATTGGTAATTTGATAGGTATTGCATTGAATCTGTAAATTGCTTTGGGTAGTATGGACATTTTGATGATATTAATTCTTCTGATCCATGAACACAGTATATGTTTCCATTTGTTTGTGTCTTCCTTGATTCCTTTCTTCAATGTTGTGTAGTTTTCTGCATACAGGACTTTTACTTCTTTGGTTAGGTTTATTCCTAGGTATTTTATTTTTCTTTTTGCTATATCGTATGGGATTTTTTTTTCTTGATTTCTGCTTCTGCTGTTTCATTGTTGGTATACAGCAATGCCTTTGATTTTTGGATATTGACTTTGTATCTGGTTGTTTGGCCAAATTCATTTACTAGGTTGAGCCGCTTTTTGGCCGAGTCTATAGGATTTTCTATGTACACTATCATGTCATCTACAAATAATGATAGTTTTGTTTCCTCCTTTCCAATTTGGATGCATTTTATTTCCTTTTCTTGTCTAATTGCTGTGGCCAATACTTCCAATACTATATTGAATAAAAGTGGTGAAAGTGGACAACCTTGTCTTCTTCCTGATCTTAGTGGAAAAGATTTTAGTTTTTGCCTGTTGAGTATGATGTTGTCTGCAGGTCTCTCATATATGGCCTTTATTATGTTGAGGAATGCTCCCTCAATTCCCACTTTGCTGAGTGTTTTTATCATAAATGGGAGCTGTACCTTATCAAGTGCTTTTTCTGCATCTATTGATATGATCATGTGATTTTAGTCTTTGCTTTTGTTTATGTGATGTATTACATTTACTGATTTGCGTATGTTGAACCATCCTTGCATCCTTGGGATGAATTCCACTTGGTCATGATGTATGATCTTTTTAATGTATTGTTGGATGCAGTTTGCCAATATTTTGTTGAGGATTTTAGCATCTATGTTCATCAGCAATATGGGTCAGCAGTTTTCTTTCCTTGTTATGTCTTTATCTGGTTTGGGGATTACAATGATGCTGGCTTCATAAAAAGGGTTTGGTAGTCTTCCATCATTTTGGATTTTTTCAAAAAGTTTGTGAAGGATAGGGGTTAGCTCTTCTTTAAATGCTTTGTAAAATTCTCCTGTGAAACCATCTGGTCCAGGGCTTTTGTGTGTCGAGACTTTTTTTATTACTGCTTCAATTTCATCTGCTGTTATTAGTCGGTTCAGGCTTTCTGCTTCTTCTTCATTGAGTTTTGGGAGATTATATTTTCCTAGAAACTTGTCCATTTCACCTAAGTTTTCAAATTTCTTGGCACACAGTTCTTCATAGTAATTTCTTACAATCCTTTGTATTTTTGTGGTGTCAGTTGTAATCTCTCCTCTTTCATTCCTGATTGTGTTTATTTGGGTCCTCTCTCTTTTTTGCTTGATGAGCCTGCTTAATGGCTTGTCAATGTTGTTTATCTTTTCAAAAAATGGCTCCTGGATTCATTGATCCTTAGAATTGTGCTTTTAGTCTCTATGTCATTTAATTCTGCTATGATCTTAGTTATTTCCTTCCTTCTACTTGCTCTGGGCTGTCTTTGCTGCTGATCCTCAAGTTCTTTTAGGCGTAGAGTTAAGTTTTTTGTTTGAGATGTTTCTATCTTTTTTAGGTAGGCCTGTATTGCTATGATCTTTCCTCTGAGGACTGGCTTTGCTGTGTCCCATAAGTTTTGGGTTGTTGTGAGTTCATTTTCATTTCTTTCCAGAAACTTTTTGATTTCCTCCCTAATTTCATTCTTGACCCATTCATTGTTTAATAGCATGCTATTCAATCTGCATGATTTTGAGGACTTTGTGTTTTCCCCTTGGGGTTGGTTTCTAGTTTCAGTCCCTTGTGGTCAGAGAAAATGCTTGGTATGATTTCAATTTCCTTGAATTTGATGAGGTTAGTTTTATGACCTATCATGTGGTCTATCTTTGAGAATGTTCCATGTGCATTTGAATAGAAAGTGTATTTAGTTTCTTTGGGATGAAGGGCTCTATATATATCAGTTAAGTCCATTTCACCTAGAGTGTCATTCAATGCCACAATATCTTTGTTGATATTTTGTTTAGAAGATCTGTCCATTTTTTGACAGTGGGGTGTTAAAATCCCCTAGTATAATTGTGTTGCTGTCAATATCTTTCTTTAAGTTCTCTAAGATTTTCTTCATGTATTTAGGTGTTCCTATGTTGGGTGCATATATATTTACAATTTTTATATCTTCCTGATGGATTCTTCCCTTGAATATTATGAAGTGACCTTCTGAATCTCTCTTTATGGCCCTTCTTTTGAAGTCTATTTTGTCTGATATGAGTATTGCTACCCCGGCTTTTTTTCCCTGTCCATTTCCTTGGAAAATTTGTTTCCAGCCCTTCTCTTTGAGTCTGTGTTGGTCTTTTCTCCTGAGGTGGGCATCTTGCAGGCAGCATATGTGTGGATAATGCTTTCTTATCCATTCAGGTATTCTATGCCTTTTGATTGGAGCATTTAATCCATTTACATTTAAGGTTATTATTAATAGGTACTTATTCATTGCCATTTTTGTACCTGTGTTCCTCTCCCTCTCTTTCTCCTTTCCTTCCTTTCCTTAAAGCAGGTCTTTTAGTATCTCTTGCAGAGCTGGTTTGGTAGAGGTGTATTCTTTTAGACTTCTTTTGTCTGGGAAGCTCTTTATTTGGCCTTCTATCTTGATTGAAAGCCTTGCTGGGTAAAGTAGTCTTGGTTGCAGGCCTTTGGTTCTCATTACTTGGAATATTTCTTGCCATTCTCTTCTGGTTTGGAGTGTTCCCATCGAGAAGTCAGATGCTAACCTAATCGGGGCTCCCTTGTATGTCACTTCCTTTTTCTCCCTTGCTGCCTTTAAGATTCTCTCTTTGTCTTGGAATTTTGCCATTTTAATTATGGTATGTCTTGAAGTGGGCCTCTTTGGGTTTCTTTTGATTGGGACTCTGTGATTCCTGGATTTGTGTGACTTTTTCTCTCATCAAATTAGGGAAGTTTTCCATCATTACTTTTTCAAATAGGTTTTCTACTCCTTGCTTTTCTTCTTCTCCCTCTGGTATCCCTATTATATGGATATTATTACATTTCAGATTGTCTTGCATTTCTCTTAATCCCTCTTCATTTTTTCAGAGCCTCTTTTCCTTTTCTTGCTCTTTCTGGATGCTTTTTTCTACTTGGTCCTCCAACTCACTTATCTGATCTTCTGCTCCATCGATTCTGCTTTTCATTCCTTTCAGTGTGTTCTTCAGTTCAGAAATTGTATTTTTCATTTCCTCTTTGCCCTTGTTGCTAGTTTCTATTTCTTTTTCCATGTTGACATAGTTTGGAGTGAGTTCATCATAGCTTCCCTGTAGTTTTTGGTAGCTCAATGAGAGGTCTTGGAGCTTCCTGACAACCATTGCTTTGAACTCAAAATGTGATAGTTGAGTTGCCTCCATTTCATTTAGCATTCTTTCTGAGGCTTCCTCCTTTTCTTTCATTTGGGGATTGTTTCTTTGTCTTCCCATTGTTTGTGAGACTCTTCTTGTTAGCCTCAGTTTCTTGTATTGATTTGTTCTGGTTCCCTGGGTTTATGGTGTGAACTTCTGTGGTAGAATGCCTGTGAAGTTCAGTGGTTCTGTCTCCTTCAGGTATCCTGGTGTTCATGGCTTCCAGTGTCTCAGCTGTTGAATTGCCCCCTCTTTGGGACCAACTCTGGTCTTTCCAGAGTTCCAGGGTATTTTTTGTTTTGTTTTGTTTTGTTTTTGTCTCACTCATATGTGTTTAAAAAGAGAAAATAGAAGGAAAGGAAAAACCAAAAGAAGGAAAAGGAGAGAAAAAAATGAAAAGAGAATAAAGAAAAGCAGAATGAAAAAGAAAAGAAGAAAAAAAAAGACAGGAAGAAGAGATAAGCAAGCTACCGTCTTCTTTCTCCCTAATCTCCCCCTTTTTTGTTTCTGAATGCTATTGTAGTTGTTAAGCCTGTGAACTTATTGTTTGCTGTTCCTGAATGCAATCTCAAGAAAACAGCCTCCCTATACATCATAAAGCACAAATAAGGATTAAGACAAGGAGGCATCCAAGGATTGCCATGACCTAAACCTATAAATTCAATCCATTGAACCAGTGTTTAGGGTTCAGCCATTGAAGATTATTGTCCATGGTCAGGAACACTTTTTGTTCGATAAGGCCTTTGCTCGAGCATTAAGAGCCTTGATGTCTCCCCATGTGGTGGGGACACACCTAAAGGGAACATTATGGGGCACTGGGGGGGGGTTGTTGTCCTCTGCAGGAGGCACTTGAGCCTTGGCCCCTGTCACTAGGGCAAGCCCCATCCTCCTCTGTTGGCAGACCCAGGCCCATGGGTGACTGTGTGGGTGTCCATTTTCCTTCTGGTTGTTCAGGGTCAGCTGGGCCATCTTGTCTGTCAGTCAATCAGTTCTTGCCTCCATATAGCAGAGCTTGGCATCTATCCCATTCATGATAAGGCTTTACTCTTTTGGCTGGTAGCCAGACAGGACCTGTAGGGATGGAAACACATGCATACTCTCTTCCCTAAGTGAAGAGATCTACAGGGCCCTGTCAAGAGCCATCTCCCAGCGAATCTCTATGTAAAACCTGAGAATAAGATGACTTTGGGTCTTTCTGCTGAAAATGTTTCTCAATTGGAGTACAGAGTGATTCATCACAATTTAGAAAATTATATATAAACATGGCTAACATAATCAAATTTTGGGGGGAGAACTCATGGCTCCCCCTTTTTCTATTTTTTAAGAAGATTTTTAAAAGTATGATGAGCCTGTTCTACAATTGCCTGACTGGTTGGATTGTAGAGTATTCCTGTTTTACGTTGGATATTCCAATGCTGAAGGAAGACCTGAGTAGAATGGGCAAGGTATCCAGGGCCATTATCAGTTTTAATTTGCTGAGGCCATCCTAAATGACTAAAGGCCTCAAGCCAATGGGCTTGTATATTTTTACTAGATTCTCCTGTTAAAGCAGATGCATGTAGGGCATCAGAATGAGTATCAATACAAATGTGAACGTATTTGGATTTTCCAAAGGGAGCATAATGAGTGACATCTGTTTGCCAAATGATTTGAGAAATTAGTCCTCGAGGATTAACTCCTGTGTATGTTGGTGCCTTCCTTGGCAATCAGGACATTCTTTAATAATTTGCTTAGCTTGGAAAGACAGGCTCCCTGCTCTTTCTGCAAGCTGCAATGAGTTTAAGCAGCAAGTTAATTGCCCCGTTGTTCTCAGGACCTGGTAGCTCCTAGGTTCAGAGTTTTCAAGGAGAGTTAGAAAGATGGTGGGGGGTTGCCTTGAAAAAAATGTTTTAGATAAAAATGGTTATGCGCCAAGGTCCTTTTGTGACTCAATTGACTAACCATTCCCTTCAGGAGAATAGCCAGTTCTTCCCCAAGGAAACGATCAGTGTTTACAGGAACTGAGTTAAAAAATGGTATTTAGTCTTCCATGGAGAAGGGCTTGTTCTCCCTGGGAGATGGTACACCTATATTTCATTCTTACAATAAAGGGTCACAGCTCCAGCATAAACATGGAGGATTCTTAATATTTCTTTAACATGTCACACCCCCATACCACTTATAGCATGCTTTAGATTGGCAAATTTATGAACACATTTGCAACTTTTAGAAATAGTTTTTTCTCCATTGGCAACTACATTTACTTTTTTTTGTTAATTCTTATTGACAACTGCATTCCTTGAGTGTGGCCAAAAGTGAGTTGTCTCATTATCTGGTGCTCTTGACAACTTTATAGAGATTGGAAAAGAGGGAGGGAGGATACTAATCTTGGCACAGCTTGTTCCTAGGACCAAAGCAGTCTCTGGACCTCCAGAAGGAGGATTCAGAGTGGTTAGAAAGACACATTTTCTCATTGTTTTTCTTCCTGTGATTTTTACTGTTGGAGGGAAGTGAGATTATTTTCCTTTCTTTGAACAATCAATTTAAATTCTTTCTGAGTAGAATCCTTATGATGTAATGACATTAGATATCTTATTCTATTTACCAGAGGTTTAGCAAAATATTTTGAGACTGAGCTGTTCCTTTCAAAAGAAAAACAAAAACAAAATTCAAGCAAACCAGTATTTTCAAATTAAATCTTCTAAAGGAAGGAGTGAGACACTAACCTAGAGCCTTATCTCACACCACCTGGTGTTATTTCAACTTCTGCCCAACTTTTTATTAAATAAGTCTAAAATATCCTTATCAGGCAGACATTCAGCAGCCCCAAAACTGCTGAACTAGCTTAAAACATTGGTTCTGTTCCCAGAGAGCCAGTTCCCCATGGTTGAAGATTCGCAGAAACCTTTAAAGAATTTTTTTTAACAAATAAAATAACTTTTTTTCTGAAATCCCTCCCACTGCATGCATAACGATTAGAAAACCAGTCTCAATTTTGCCTTTTCTCCACCTGCACCTTTAAATCCTTATGCAGGCAGACAGAAGGAAAAGGCAAAACTAAAGGGATCACAAGAGGTGGCTTAAAAGAAAGAATTTGCTGAGATGCTTTTAAATGGTCCCATAGCTAGTTGATGTTTTTAAAGCTGATTAAAGGGAAAATCTTTGCTTTTAATCCCAAGCCTAAACCTAGTTGGGGGTTGTGCCACAGGGATCAGTTTATGCATATTTTTACAGTGTTGTGGCAAGCGCCCTTGTAACTCTTAACTGCTTGACCCATACCCGTGAGGTTGGGGCAAAAGCTTGTGAGACAGGGCAGAGTTCCTGCTTACTAAAGAAAGTACAGTTGCAAAGCAGTCACAAGAGAGGGTGACCTAGGAAGAAAACCCTTTTCCTATGAAATCCAACACACCCTATGACCTAATTGAAAAACATTCAGTGTCGTCAGCCCTTACCTGGGCTGATGTGAGTGTACTCCAACCAAGTTGGTGTTTTGTCCACAATGACATCTCATAGCCCTGGGTCCCTGTCCCTGGGCTCTAGCTGATACAGACCCCAGATCGTGCAGTCTGCCACACTGTGGATGAAGCACAAGAAATTCACATGGACTACTGAGTCCTGTGGAGGAAAAGGGACAGCATGGCTTTTCTCTCAAAAGGAGTAAAAACCTCACCCCTTGCTGTGACAAGCCTTTATTTCTTTTCTGGGCACATTACATGATGGTCCTCATTTACCTATGCACAGGTTTGCTTTAGGTGGTTACCTTTTACAGAAAACAAAGGAGATGATGCAGCTAATCACACCAGAGAGGAAAGATATTTGCAAATGCAAAGGGAAAATGGTTGAACTGGTCACACTCCATACTGAGGAGTTTTAGCATGGATTTTAGGAAGTTACAGTAAGCACTTGCTGTCTCAATTCAGGGTGAGGAGTTTTAGCAAAAGCAAGGATCAAAGCAGCCTAGGTGCAATGCAGGCCTGATTCCCCACAGGAGAACCTATCCGTGGGCATGGGTCCTGTGCATCTCCAACTGGGAGCTGGGCCCACGCAACACAGAACGGTCTCCTATAACTGGCCATCAGAGGGATGCAAATTAAAACCACAATGAGATATCACTTCATACCAGGGAGATGGCCATCATAAACCAATCAACAAACAACAAGTGTTGGAGAGGTTGTGGAGAAAAGGGAACCCTAGTGCACTGTTGATGGGATTGCAGACTGGTACAACCACTATGGAAAGCAGTATGGAATTTCCTTAGAAAACTAAAAATGGAACTGCTTTTTGACCCAGAAATTCTGCTGCTGGGATTATATCCTAAGAACCCTGATGCACAAATCCGTAAGAACTGAGGCACCCCAAGGATCACAGCAGCACAATTTACAATAGCCAAGTGTTGGAAGCAACCTAGGTGCCCATCAGTAAATGAATGGATCAAAACACTATGGTACGTTTTCACAATGAAATTCTATGCAGCAGAAAGAAAGAAGGAGCACCTATCCTTTGCTACAGCTTGGATGGAACTGGAAAGCATTACACTAAGTGAAATAGCCAGGTGGTAAAAGATGAATACTATATGATCTCACCTTTAACAGGAACCTAATCAATTTCCTTCTTGATTCATAAATTATTTCTAAGAGTGTTTTTTAATTTCCAAATATTTTTAGAGTTACCATGTGTTTTTCTGTATTGATTACTATTTTTATTTTTTGTGTTTGCTGATCATAGTTTATATTACTTCAGTTCTTTCAATTTTTTTGAATAGTGAAATGTGTTTGAGCAAATAAATATGTATTATTTAGAGTTTTATAAACTGTACTTTTTATGTATTTGTTTTAATTAATTAATTTTTTATTGTTGCTCAAGTACAGTTGTCTCCATTTTCCCCATGCCCATCAGTTAATTAGTGGATCAAAAAACTGTGGCACACTTACACAATGGAATACTATGCAGCTGAAAGAAAGAAGCAACTCCTACCCTTCATGACAGCATGGATGGAAGTGGAGAGCATTATGCTATGCGAAATAAGCTAGTTCTTTCAATTTTTTTTAAGGTTGGCTAGTATCCTTTAAAAAAAATTGGATAGTCTTCTGTTGTTTATAGAATGTTCCACAAATGTCAGGTCACTTTGGTTGATAATGTTGTTTAGGTTTTCCATGTATTTACTAATCTTGTCTTTACACATTCTATCAATTTCTGAAGGAGAAATGTTAAAGCATCCAAGAGTAACTTTGAATTTGTTTACTTCTCCCTTGAGTTCTGTCAGGTTTTATGTCATATGTTTTGAAGCTCATTGTTAGATGCCACGTTAAGATTTGTAGTATGTTGCTTGTAATTTAACTATGTAAATTCCTCTTCATCTTTGGTAATGTTTTTGCTTGACAGTATATTTGTATGATATTAATACAGCCATCATGTTCTTCTTTTGTTTAGTGTTAGCATCGCATATATTTTCCATTATTTTTTAGTTTTAACATAGAATCTTAACATTGAAAAGTTGGCTTCCCATATGCAGAATAAGTTTGCCTTTTTTGTTTTTTTTTTTTTTGAGATGACAATCTCTGTCTTTAAAGTGTTTAGACCATCTACAATTAATGTATTTATTGATATAGTTGAGTTTAATTTGATCATTTTATTATTAGTTTTGTTTGTCCCTTCTGTTTTATATTCATCTATCTCCTTTTCCTGATATATTTTAAATATATTTGATTTTTTTATTATTTCAATTTATCTATTGCCTTTTGAAACATTTCTTTGTAATATGAGAAATCCTTAATGAATATAGAAATTCATTAATTGCTGTAAGGATTATAATCTTCATAGCTGATCTTTAATAGTCTTCTTAGAGTTAATATGATTACATCTCAGAAAAGTGTAGTAGCAGTCTTATAACCACATAGGTCTTTTTATAATCCAATGGCCTTTATGTTATAATTCTTTTATGTATTATATCAACATTCAATGAAAACCACAGAAGAAAATGTAGTCTTTCTATTTTAGCAGAGATAACTATTGCAAAGAATTTAAAAAGGAAAAACATATATTACATTTTTCCAGATTTTCTATTTCTCTTGCTCTTTTTATATTCCTGAATATCTAATTATCTTCCAATATTATTTCTTTTCAGTCTGAAAGACTTTCTTTAAAATTTCTTACAGAACAAATCTGCTAGTAACCATCTCTTGTCTTTTTAAATCTGAAAATATCTTTATATTTTTTAAATATACCTTATTCCTAAAACATATTTTTACTGGATATAGAATGATGAAATTGACAGTTGCTTTCCTTTTAAATTTCTTATTGTTATTCAAGTACAGTTGTCTCCATTTTCACCCCACCATGCCCCCTGCTCCACCCATCCCTGCCTCTCACCATTGAACCTATCCCCTTTGGCTTTGTCCATGTCTCCTTCACACATGTTCCTTGATGGCCCTTCCCCTATTATCCATCTCCCACCTCATCTCTGGTAACTGTCAGTTTGTTCTTTATTTCATTATCTCTGGTTGTATGTGACTTGCTTGTTTGTTTTGTTGATTAGGTTATACTTATAGGTGAATTCATATGGTATTTCTTTTTCACTGCTTGGCTTATTTTACTTAACATAATGTTTTCCAGTTCCATCCATGCTATCACGAAGGGTGGAAGCTCCTTTCTTTCTTCTGCATAGTATTCCATTATGTAAAGTAACACAGTTTTTTTTCCATTTTTAATTTTATTGTTGTTCAAGTACAGTTGTCTGCATTTAACCCTGCCTCTACCTGCCACCCCATCCATCCCCACCCTCTCCCCTGATTCCACCCTCCCTTGGTTTTGTCCATGTGTCCTTTATATTTGTTCCTGAAAACCCTTCACACTTTTCCTCATATTATCACCTCCCATCTCCCCTCTGGTTACTGGCCATTTGTTCTTAATTTCAATGTCTCTGGTTATATTTTGCTTGCTTGTTTATTTTGTTAATTAGGTTCCACTTAAAAGTGAGAGATCATATGGTATTTATATTTCACCACCTGGCTTACTTCACTTACCATAATGCTCTCTAGTTCCATCCATGTTGTCCCAAAGGGTAGGAGCTCTTTCTTTCTTTCTGCTGTGCAGTATTCCATCATGTGAATGTACCATAGTTTTATGATCCATTCTTTACTGTTGGGTATTTAGGTTGCTTCCAGCACTTGGCTATTGTAAATTGTACTGCTATGATCATTGGGGTGCTTAGGTTGTTTTATATTGGTGTTTCAGGGTTCTGGGGGTATAATCCAAACAATGGTAGTGCTGGATCAAAAGGCAGTTCCATTTTTAGTTTTCTGAGGAAATTCCATAGTGTTTTCCACAGTGGCTGCACCAGTCTACATTCCCACCAACAGTGTATTGGGGTTTCCTTTTCTCCCCATCCTCTCCAACACTTTTTGTTTGTTGATTTGTTTATAATGGCCATCATACTGGTGTGAAGTGGTATCTCATTGTGGCTTTAATTTGCATCTCTCTGATGGCTACTGATGCTGAGCATCTTTTCATATGTCTCTTGGCCCTTTGTATGTATGTCCTCCTTAGAGAAGTATCTGTTCAAGTCTTTAGCCAATTTTTTAATTGGGTTGCTTTTCTTCCTGGAGTGGAGTCATATGAGTTCTTTATATATTTTGGAGATCAAACCTTTTCACAAGGTATCATTGGCAAATATGTTTTCTCATATAGTTGGTTCTCTTTTCATTTTAATGCTGTTTTCTTTAACCATGCATAAGCTTTTCATTTTGATGAGATCCCATTTGTTTATTCTTTCTTTAATGTCCCTTGCTCTAGGGGACATATCAGTGAAAATATTGCTGCATGGAATATCTGAGATTTTCCTGCCTATGTTCTCCTCTAGGACTTTTATGGTGTCACAAGGTATATTTGAGTCTTTTACCCATCTCGAATTTATTTTTGTGTATGGTGTAAGTTGGTGATAGAGTTTCTCTCTCCTTCCTTCCTTCCTTCCTTCCTTCCTTCCTTCCTTCCTTCCTTGCCTGCTTTTTTCTTTCTTTCTTTCTTTCTTTCTTTCTTTCTTTCTTTCTTTCTTTCTTTTTCTTTCATTTTGCATGTATTTGTCCAGGTCTCTTCACATAGTTTGTCGAAGAGGCTATTCTTACTCCATTTTATGCTTCTGCCCTTTTTGTCTATTATTAATTGGCCATAGAGACTTGTGTTTATTTCTGGGTTCTCTATTCTGTTCAATTGGTCTATGTGTGTGTTCTAATGCCAATACCTGGCTGTTTTGATTACAGTGGCCTTGTAATACAGTTTGATATCAGCTATTGTGATCCCTCCTACTTTGTTCTTCTTTCTCAAAATTGCCATGGCTATTTGGTATCATTTACAGTTCCATATAATTTTTGAAATGTTTGTTTTATATCTGTGAAATATGTCATTGGCATTTTAATAGGGATTGCATTGAATCTATAAATTGCTTTGAGTAGTATGGACATTTTGATGATGTTGATTCTCCCAATCCATAAACACGGTACATGCTTCCATTTATTTGTGTCTTCCTTAATTTCTTTCTTCAGTGTTGTGCAGTTTTCTTAGTACAGGTCTTTTACCTCCATTTTTAGATTTATTCCTAGTTACTTTATTTTTCATGTTCCTATAGCAAATGAGATTTTATTCCTGATTTCTGATTCTGATATTTCATTGCTGGTATTTAAAAATGCCTTCAATTTCTGAATATGGACTTTGAACCCTGCTGTTTTTCCAAATTCACTTATTAGATCCAGTAGTTTTTTGGTGGAGTCTTTAGGGTTTTCCTATGTACACTATTATGTCATCTGAAAACAGTGACAGTTTTACTTCCTCCTTTCCTATTTGGATGCCTTTTATTTGTCTTTCTTGTCTGATCATTGTGGTTAAGACTTCCAATACTGTATTGAATAAAATTGGTGAAAGTGGACATCCTTGTCTTGGTCCTGATCACAGTGGGGAAGCTTTTAGTTTTTGTGTGTTGAGTTTGACATTGGCTGTAGGTTTCTCTTAGATGGCTTTCATCATGTTGAGGAATGCTCCCTCTGCTCCCACTTTGCTGAGTGTTTTTATCATAAATGTGTGTTGTACCCTATCAAATGCTTTCCCCACATCTATTGATGTGATCATGTGGTTCTTGCATTTCCTTTTGCTTGTGTGATGTATTACATTTATTGATTTGTGAATATTGTACCATATTTGCATTTCTGGAATGAATCCCACTTCATCATGGTGTATGATCTTTTTAATGTATTGCTGGATGTGGTTTGGCAATATTTTGTTGACTATTTCAGTATCTACATTCATGAGCAGTATTGGCCTGTAGTTTTTGTTCTTTGTTGTGTCTATATCTGGTTTTGGGATTAGAATGATGCTGCCTTTTACAAAGAGTTTGAGAGTATTCCCTCATCTTGGATTTTTTGGAATAATCAGAGAAAGATAGGGGTTAGCTCTTCCTTAAATGTTTTGTAATATTCTCCTATGAAACCATTTGCTGAGCTTTTGTGTGCCAGAAAATTACTGCTTCTATTTCATCAGCTGTTATTAGGCTGCTCAGGCTTTCTGCTTCTTCATTAAGTTTTGGAAGATTATATTTTTCTAGAAATTTGTCCATTTCATCCTGGTTTCAAATTTCTTGGCATATAGTTGTTTGTAGTAATTTCTCACAAATCCTTTGTATCTCTGTGGTATCAGTTGTAATCTCTCCTTTTTCATTTCTGATTGTGTTTATTTTGTTCCTCTGTCTTTTTTTCTTGATGAGTCTGCTTAAAGGCCTGTTGATATTGTTTATATTTTCAAAGAACCTGCTCCTGGATTTATTGATTTTTTTTATTGTTATTTTAGTCTCTATGTAATTTAATTCTGCTCTGATTTTGGTGACTGTTGTTTTCTTTAAGCATGAAGTTTCACCATCTTGTGTAGTTTATGATTTGATGGTATATCTTTAGTCTTTCAAAAAATTACTGCCCTTCACAGACTGTGTTATTTTCCAAAGCTTCTGTCAAAATTTTTCTTTATCTTTGGTGATTGGCAGTTTGATTACATTTGTGGATTGTTCCTTTTTTTATTTTTTCTGTTTGGGGCCTGGGAAACATTTTGAAATTGTAAATTTATACCTTCTATCCAACTTGAAAAACTTCTGGGCACTATTTCTTCAAGAATCAACCTGAATAGACACTTCTCCAAACAGGCTATAAAGATGGCCAATGGACATTTGAGAAGATGTTCAACATCATTTAGCCATCAGAGAGATGCAAATTAAAAATACAATGAGATATCACCCCATACCTGTGAGAATGGCCATCATTAATATATCAACAAATAACAAGTGCTGGTGACGATGTGGAGAAGAGGGAACTTCAGTGCACTACTGATGGGAATGCAGACTGGTGCAGCTACAAAGAAAAAACAGTATGGAATATCATCAAAAAAGCTAAAAATTGAACTGCTTTTTGACCAAGCAATTCTGCTACTGAAAACATACACTAAGAATCCCAAATCACCAATTCAAAAGAACTTATGAATCCCTATGTTTATAGTGGTACTATCTACTATATCCAAGTGCTGGAAACAGCCTAAGTGACCATTAGTAAATGAATGGATCAAAGAACTGTGGTACATTTACACAATGGAATACTATGCAGCAGAAAGAAAGAAGGAGCTCCTACATTTCTCAAGAACATGGATGGAACTGGAGAATATTATGCTCAGTGAAATAAGCCAGGCAGTGAAAGAAACTACCATATGATATCACCTATAAGAGGAATGTAATGAACAAAATAAAGTAATGAACAAAATAGAACCACAGGCATGGAAATGTGGATCAGACTGAAAGTGACCAGAGATATGGGGTGGGGGGATAATGGTAGAAAGAAGGGGAAGGTACTAGTCAAACAACATATATTCATTACCCCTGGATATGGACAACAGTGTGGGAGTAGTGGGTGGCATGGTTAGAGGGTGGCAAAGGGGGAAATATTGGGACAAATGTAATAGAACAACAATTAAAAATGATTAAATATATACACATATATATTTGTTTTTTCCCACTAATTTATTTTTCCTGTTCTTCTGGAGCTCCAGTGTTCTATGTGTTAGACCTTAGTATGCTATCCAACATGGCTCTGAGGTTCTGTTGATATTTTTCACTCACTTTTCTTGATGATCTTCACATTTTATAATTTCTATCAATTATTCTCCAAGTTTACTGATTATCCTTTGTCATTTTCATTATATTATTGAGGCAATCTAATGAATTTCTTTTGATAATTGTATTTTTCATTTCTAAAATTTCAAATTGGTTATTTTACATTTGTATTTTCTCTGCAGAGAACTTCTATTTTAGTTGTGTTTTCATTTGCCTTATGAGCATGGTTATAATAGCTGTTTTAAAGTCTTTGATACTTCTGACATCTGAATTATGTTATGGTTGACATTTTTTATTGTCTTTTTCTATTGAAAATTGGTAATATTTTTCTGGTTCTTTCTAAGTCAAATAATGCTGGATTGTATTCTGGAAATTTTGAATATTATGTTATAAAGAGCCTGAGCCCTGTTATAATGCTGTGGAGAATGCTCTTTTGTTTTTCCTGTTTTAGAAGACAATCAACTTGGTTAAATTCAGTCCACAAGGTCTGTCTTGCTTTCTATGGGTGGCAATAACCATCTCGTTAAGTTTTCAAAGATTTTCCTATGCTGCATTTGATTTATCTCACACATGTATCACTTAGTGGATAGTGTAAGTCTTGGGCCATGAGTTTATATAATAGTTTGTAGTTTAATTATGAAAATGTTTGCTATGGTAGTGTGAGTCTGTTCTATACTTGTGCTACTCAAGAATAGTATGAAATTTAGGTGGTGGTTTAAATCATAGTGTACTTCTCAAGGTCTTTGGTATGCTTCTTTGGGTCTCTCCTATGTATGTGCTAAAAGGTGAGCCTATGATTTGTGGGAATTCATATAACTACCCTCTGGGTTTCTCCATACTCTCTGGCCTGCAGGAATTTTTTTTCCTCTGATTCTCTGGTAAGACAGATAGATAGGATTTTTTGTGTGTAAAAATCAGCATTTTGGCTATTTGTGCCACTGTCTCATTATGAAGCTTTGCCTCTGAAGCAGAACTGCAAGAGAAAAGAAAAAAAAACCTTATTCCCCTGTAGGTTGCTTTGTCAAGTTTTGAAACCCCTCTGTAATCCACCTGTTCTTTTTTTTTAAAGCTTTTCAGAGTCCTTGAGTAGTTGCTTTTATATTTTGTTCAGAGATTTTATTTATAATCAGTGGGAGAGAAAGGCTGCATTTAATCCATCATGTCCAGAAACCAGTTTTTTCTTAATTTTAGTCATTCACCCTCTTTTTCTTACTGTCTAGTTACAGGGGTGTCCAACCTGTGCTCTGCAGGCCACATGCAGCTCAGGATAGTTAAGAATGTGGCCCAATACAAAATTCTAAATTTACTTAGAACATTATGAGATTATTTTGTGATAACGTGTTGCAATGTATTTAATGTATGACCCAAGAAACTCTTCTTCCAGTGTGGTGCAGAGATGCCAAAAGGTTGGCTACCCCTGGTGGTTTTGTGGTTTGCTTCTACTCTGATCCCTATTCCAAACTGGACTTTCCTTGGTATTTTGAAGTTTCTTCTCCATTGTGCTATTGCTTATCTGTTTCTGGTCCAACAAGCTACTTGGCTCAATTCCTAATCCTAAAACTATGTCTTTGTATGTTATGTTATCCCCACTCACCCAATAACTCAAGCTTGTAGCAGCAAACAGTCATGCCTTAGGCATTAGTTTAGCTTTGCTTTTTAAATCTTCTTTAAAAAGAGAGCTCCAGCTCTGACCCATGAGTACTTGACCTGTTTCCAGTCTCCTCTTTCACTACACTTACTTTCAGACACAGAACTCTGCATTCATCATTGCTTACACCTTTGTTTTGTTACCATTCCATGATATTTTGATCCTTTATTTGAAACAACTATAACTTTTTGTGATATATTTTATATCTTATCTGTCAATATTGTGTGTTTGGAGCAGAGGTGTTATACTGAGATGTGAAATTACTTGTGCCATATCATCTGGAAGTCCCAAACACTTCTTAAGGATGGCAATGAATGTGACTCTGGTAGTCTCTTCTAATCAGTTATGGCCTTGGAAATGATAATATTTTTAAAACTGGAATCATAACAAAGAAATTTCCATTTTTATAGATAAGGAAACTAAGGTATAAATAACTTGAAGTAGGACCAGACCTAATCCAAGTCTCCAGATTTCTATACCAATAGTTTAACCATTTATTAATTTTTGTTTAAGCTAAATATCAGTAAGTTATGAAAAATACTGGAGTATCCTTATAACATTTTTGGATATTTTAGCTGTTTTGAAGGTTCCATTGCTTCTCCCTGGCTCTCAGCTTGTGGCTCAAGGATGTGCCTCTAGAGTAGATAAGACATTGTGTTGTGAGCCTCCAACTTATTTCTTGGTCATTATTTAGGCACTGCATCAACTTCCCTCTCTAATTTATATAATGTTGCCCCATGGGAACACTATTAGCTCTTGGGAATAGACTCTATTTGCAGGAAAGGGCTATGAATTGCTGAAGAGGCTGATTTCTGATGTTTTTATTTCTTCTACACCTGTCACTGACATCCATCAAAAGAAAGGGATGCCACTGGAAAAGTCTGAGGGCAAAGATATTCTAGGAAGGTGCTTCTGTAGACCTATAGTAACACTACTGGGAACATTGAACACAGTGTCCTTTCTAGAGAAAAGTCAAAAATATCATTTGACTATTTTTTCCCATGGACCAAAGCCTTGATATTATTTTTTTTTCTACGTCCTTCTTTACTGCATTAGTGCTTATTTCTTGTTTATGCTACTGGGCCTTTCTCTTTGGTTTTAATTTGGTGCTTTTGATCTATCCTGGCCTTAGAAACCAGGAAACCAAAGATTCATAGACTAATTTTTAAATGAACTTCAGAGATCTCTGTGGTGAAACCCTCAATATTCTAGATAAGGAAACTGAGGCTTGGGGAGATAAGTATCATTCAAGATAATAGAGCTTGTTGGTAGCACTGCTTGGGTTTGTACCCAGATCTTCTGAAATAAGATTCAGTGCTTTTTGCATTATATCCTGGGTATTGGGTTAGATAACAAATAATAGGTGTAGGGGAAAGGTTGCAGGAGGAAAATATCTAGAATGAGTGAAAGACAAATGTAATCATTTGAATGGGCAGTTGAAATATGTGTTGGTAGTTTACAATTTAAGTATTGAATAGTAGATTAAAAGGAAGATGGAATGCTGAAGGTGATGATACAAGAATCAGTATTTTTGTAGAACCAGGGAAAAAGTGGTCTAAGTGTTGTCTACTCCCATAACTGTACGGCTTCAGAGTGAAAGGCATATTTTGAGGCCTCAATAAGACTTAAATTCCTGAAAATTTTGGGAAACAGGCAGTGAACTTTGTTTTGTATTACCTTTGGGAGGGTCAAGATTCTAGCAATAGTGGAGTTAATGGCAATCCACAGTGCTTAGATTGGGGGCAACTATGGTCTCTTTAAAATCTTGTGGTATTTTTTATTGGTGTGTTATAAACATGCATTATATAAAGCCAGCTATTAAAGATTTGCCATACATTTTAGGTACCAGATACTAGATGGAGTAGCATAAACACAGTGCTAGATTTCTAGCTTCCCAAATCTCACAAGTTGTGAGTTTTGTCTAAACAGCCTGGAAAAGTTTGTGTGAGCCAATGCAAAGTTTAAGTTATAGCTCAGGACCTCTGATACAGAGTCTTGTCATTTCTGCTTCCTTAGGTTACCTGTTTCTGATTCCTCCAGAGACTTATCTGTAATTAATGATATTGGGAGATGAGTCACTGATTAACTCACGGTATTTCATCTTCCAAGGATTGTCAAAGGTAAATGTAAAGGTAGGGTGAAATGAAGACAATTGTACTTGAACAATAATAAAAAAAGAAAGAAAAAAGGTCATTAGCATGAGAACAGAGGGATCCAGTTCTCCAATCTTGAGAGCCTGTCAATGTCACTCTAGCCTACTCCATAAATTCATGTAGCTAGCACATCCAGACAGCTGGTCACATGGGAGGTCATTTTCAGCATCTTAGTCTCTTTTCAAGATGAAAAGTGTGAACCAAAATAACCACTTATTCTCCAAAATTTCCAGTGGTCTGGAAGTAAGAAAACAGAAAAGGCAAAGTGTGTTGTTGTTGTTAATGTCCCAATCCTCTTTTTATCCATAATCTTTCATCTTTATTTATGGTTTAAAATTTTCCTTATTGTGGTTCAATTACAGGTGTCCCCATTTTCCCCTACTACTCTCCCCTGCCCTACCCACCCACACCTCCCACATTCAATTACCCCCACCCTTGTTGTCTTTGTTCTTGGGTCCTTTATACATACTGCTTGCCTTGACCCTTCCCCTCCTTTCCCCCATTATCCCTCTATTCCCTTCCCTGTTGTTACTGTGAGTTTGTTCTTTATTTTTCATGCTTCTGGTTCTATTTTACTTGCTTGTTTTATTGATTAGGTTCCACTTATAGGTGAGATCATATAATATTTGTCTTTCACTGCCTGGCTTTCACTAAGCATAATACTCTCCAGTTCCATCCTTAAAGCCTCACTATTCTTAAGAAGACTGTCATTCGGAAGGACTAAAGAGTTCATCATGGCTATAATGAAATAATGTAGTATACTCAGCTTTTGTTAACATACTTATCTTAGGACCTTGTCTCTAATGGAATTGTAACAAACTTTTCTACAAAACATATTTCAGGAGTGGCGGTAAAAATTCAGACTTGAGTAGAGGAAATTGAATGTGGGATAGTAAGGGTGCTTAATACCATGTCAAAAGAAGGGAGACATAGTCAAAGGAAGTCAGAATATTTCATCTGAAAAGGAAAAAGAATAGACGAAGGGTACCATAATCAATTTATTTTGATTTCTGAAGGTCTTTACATCTCAACAAAACAAGAAGCCAACTGTGTTATGTGGGTTCAAAGGGAAGTACTAAGACCAGTGTTTATGTATATGCTGGGGTGGAACCACTACAGTTGGGGGGACCTACTCTGGTTTCTGGCTTCTGTTTAAAGAAGAAAATTATTTCTTGGAGGATCTATTTGGAATTAAATCAGAAAATACGGTTTGTTATTAGGAAGATGTTTAATATAAACTTAGTGATTACTTATTGGCTTATCTTTATTTTTTCATATCAAAAGCAAGCAGAAATGACATAGGGACTGGTTGATGAGTGCCCCACCAATGGGAGACTCACTTAGGGCTAATGTAAATACAGGAGATTTCAAGCACCTCTAAAGCCATAGTAAATTTACAAAAGGAAATGATAATTTATTTACCTTTGGTTTCAGAGAATAACATTTGAAAGAAATTGGGTCCCCAAAGCAAGTAAAGAAAGAGCCAAGGAACATCTGAAAACACTTGTTAAAACAAGGGGAAAAATCCTCTTATCTGCCTATTAATTTATTTTACATTTGTCTCAAGAAGGCTGTAGTCAGGAGTAGACTATAAATTATAGCCATTACCAGTTTTAGTCTAATTTACTTATCTTTTCATTTAGTTAAATGAAATAGTAAAGTCCTAATCATCCCTTCACACGGTGGGCTGTAGTGGGGTGGGTTGATACTCCCTTCTATGTCTGGAACCTAAGACTTTAAACTTCTTGATCAGTTCTGTCCACCTGGCCTTATGGATGGCTCATGTTGTCTTACCTCTGTAATATTATTAAGCAGCAGCAGCAGCAGCATCAGTTAATGTACAGTGAACACTAGATATGCTCTAACTATTGACCTAAATACCATCTTTTTAAGTCCTCTGAGCAATTCTGAGGTTGGTGCTATCATTATCTCAATTTTCCAGATGAAGAAACACGTATAGAGAAGTGACAAAAGGCACATGAAAAATAAATGGCAGAACCTAACTCAAACTCATTTAGTCATGGTTTTAACCACTGTACCATACTTTTGCAGGGTACTTCTCTGAGTGCTGTCATATACTCTGATTCAAGGAAGCTGCATTTCCTAGTTTGAAAGTGAGATTTAGCTTTTGGGGCTTGGTGGTCCCTCTATAGAACACTGGAGCACTGTCAAATATCCCTATAAGTAAGGCCCGGCCTTAGAGTAGAGGGCCAGAGATCTAAGGATGGTAACATAAACTCAGAACCCTTCCTCATTAGTGCTGCTAGGATATAAGTAATAATCTCTGTCTCCACATCCTGCTACATGAGAGATTTCTGGCTCCTTTTGTGAAAAGAGCATTACTCCTCTTTCTCTTAGCATTTCTCTCTCTGCCTCTCTGTTTCTGTCTCTGTCTTTGTCTCTTCCCCCTCCCCCCTCCTTCCCCCTTCTCCCCTCTCTCTGATCTTACTATCTTTTGCTCTCTTTCTGTTTAGTTAGTTTTATTCTCTCTTCTCTATCTTTTCCACTGTCCTATTGTTTTACTTCTCCCTGTTCATTCATTCTTTCCTGCTTTTCCCCCCAATCCTCTTCAAATCATCCCTCTCCTATTCCTGTCTTTCCCACTTCTTTTTTCTCCCTCCCCTTAATTTTACACCACTTCCTCTAATGCTCTTATTTGTCAGATTATTTCCAAATGGGATAGAAAAGGATAAGAAGGAATTTAGTGTTCAGTGTACTACACAAAACTTTCCAACTCTCTTTTCCTGCATAAAGCCAGAGAAAGTTCTGCAGTTTAGTTAATCCCTAATTTGGGAAAGCAGCTTCTCCCCACATCATTTATTTCTTAGCACCACTTTAATGGGTGCCTTTTAAATGAAAGAGAAGACTTGAGAGAGAGAAGGAGCATCAGCTTTGCACAAAACCTCCCACCTTCTTCAGGCAGCAGAGAAAGCTTGCCTCTTGTTACCACTTGACCCTTTGTCAGATGCTTTTTGCTTGGTGCTACAGTCAGAAGAGTTGCTAATTAGAAGAGTGAAAATTCAGAATATGGCTGGTCCCAAACCCATTGTACAAGGAAACAGTCTTGTTTAATGCATTCAGCAAGCCAAGGGCAGAGATCCAGAACCCAACATTGCAGCCCAAGATTCTAATTATAGCTACTTCCCTTTCTACCTCCAGTGATTCTACTCACCCCTCAAAACTAAAGCGGTCTCTTGCCACTTAACTTTACCACCATGATCTTTCTTCTCCCTTTTTTTCTGCTGTAGCCTGGGTCCTCAGTTTTTAGGTTGCATAACTATCTTATAATTTTGCAATTATATTGGTTTAAAAAATTATTATTTGTCCATGCCCTGTCTGGAATAATTAGATTCAAATTTAATTGTGGTCTCTCCCATTAATGAATGTTGTTTTATGTATTTAGAGGAAGGGCAATACTTCTCCAGCTAATGAACCTGGCATTGTATCTGAATGGGCCAAGTCTTTAGGATGCAAGCTCTTGATTCTGAAGTGTTGTCTCTTCTTCAAGCACAGAAATGACTCCAAGGGATGCCTGTGTTCTATATCAGAGCCTATTTAAAGCAAAGCTCTTGTCTTAGAGACATGTCATTTGCTGCTTAAGTTTGGGAGTAAATTGTGTGTTTTGGTGAATTGACTATAATGTTGATATTTATTAAAAGATACTCAGTATATCTTCTGAAAATAAAATGTTTGTGGATACATGCAGTGGCCTTGAGTATATTCAGCATTTGAGAAGGGGAACAGTATATTAAGCCTAAGTGACAGTTCTGGAAACTGGGAAGACTTGCAGATCTAAAGTACATCTGAGCCCTGGCTGGTGTGGCTCAGTGGATTGAGTGCTGGCCTGCGAACTAAGAGTCACCAGTTGGATTCCCAGTCAGGGCACATGCCTAGGTTATAGGCCAGGTCCCCATTTGGAGACACATGAGAGGCAACCACAATTGATGTTCCCCTCACTCCCTTTCTCCCTCCCTTCCCCTCTGTCTAAAAAATAAATAAATAAAATGTTTTAAAAAATAAAGTATATCTGGACAAGAGCCCAGGACTGGGATGAATATAGTAAACATGCTACAGATGAAACATATTTCCATCTTCCATGAAGGAAAAGAAACAGTGCCATAGACTGCATTAATGAGTCTCATTATGTACATCATGTTTTGTGTCAGCTTTGTTAGTGTTAGCTGTGCTACTGGTATGCTCTGTTGGTGTCAGATGTGCTGTGATGGAGTGAGACTTGTTTGAATTTACTGTAATGATGAGGTGTTTGGTAGTCTGGAAGGGGCTTTGTTAGGATGGAGTAGGCTGTCCTGTGTTCTGTTTGAGATATGCTGGAGTGGATGTGCTAGTCTCAGTTGCAAAGGGGTAAACAGGGCTGACACAAGCAAGAAAAGAGAAACTTAATAGTGGAGTAACTTCACTATTTTGGGTATTATTTTCCACCTTGGCAAATATGTGATGAGATTCATTCATTCATAACAAATTTCTTAGTCATAACTATCTGAATAACATATTCCTTTTCTATGTACCTTTTCCTTTTTCAATTTTATTGTTTTACTGTTGTTCAGTTAAAGTTGTCCTGTCTTTTTCCTATTCCCCTACCCTGACCCTGTGACTGCCCACAGTCAATTGCCCACCCCCATTGACTCATAGGCATGAGTACTCTATTCATGTTCTTTTTTGCCCTTTCTCCTTTTCCTTGTTATCTCCCTCACCCCTCCCTCTTGTCACTGTCAATTTATTCTTTATTTCCAAGTCTCTGGTTCTATTTTGCTCATTAGTATGTTTTGTTGATTAGGTTCAACATATAGGTGAGATCGTATGGTATTTGTCTTTTACTGCCTGGCTTATATAACTTAGCGTAGTACTCTCCAGTTCCATCCATGCTCTCGTGAAACATCAGAGTTCCTTCTTTCTACCTGCTACATAGTATTCCATTATATAAATGAACCACATTTTATTCATCCACTCATTTACTGATGGGCACTTAAGCCATTTCCAGCACAGTCTGCATTCCCACCAACAGTGTACTAGAGTTCCCTTTTATCCACAACCTCGCCAGCACTTGTTGTTTGTTGATTTATTAATGATGGCCATTTTGAGAGGTGTGAGGTGGTATGTCATTGTAGTCTTAATTTGCAACTCCCTAATGGCTAGTGATGTTGAGCATTTTTTCATGTGTCTATGGGCCCTCTCTATGTCCTCCTTGGAGAAGTGTCTGTTCAGGTCCTTTGCACATTTTTTAAATGTTCAAGAACAATTTTTTAATTGTTATTCAAATACAGTTGTCTGTTTTCTCTGCAGCACTCTCCCACCCCCACCCACCTCAACTTCCCACCCTCAATCCTTACCCCCTTTGGCTTTGTCCATGGGTCCTTTTTGCATGTTCCTTGACAACCCTTCCTCTTCTTTCTCCTGTTATACCACACCTCTCCCCTCTGGTTACTGTCAGTTTGTTCTTTATTTCAATGTCTCTGGTTATATTTTTGCTTGCCTGTTTGTTTTGTTGATACCACTTCACCCCAGTTAGAATGGCCATCATAAACAAATCAACAAAGAACAAGTGCTGGTGAGCATGGGGAGAAAAGGGATCCCTATTAAACTGTTTGTGGGAATGAAGACTGGTGCAGCCAGTATGAAAAACAGTATGGAATTTCCTCAGAAACTAAAAATGGAACTTCAATTCAATTTGGGCACCCAGCAAACTGATGGAAAGGACCCAGCAATTCCTTTGCCCATTTTTTTAAATTGGATTGTTCATCTTCCTGATGTAGAAATGTGTGAGTTCTTTATATATTTTGGAGATCAAACCCTTCTCTGAGGTTATCATTAGCAAATGTGTTTTCCCATACAATTGATACTCTCTCCATTTTGTTGATTTTTATAGCCGTGCAGAAGCCTTTTAGTTTGATATAGTCCATTTTTTATTCTTTCCTTTATGTCCCTTGCCCTAGAGGAAGTGTCAGTGAAAATATTGCTCCATGACATATATGAAATTTTCATGCCTATATTATCCTCTAGGACTTTTATAGTATCACATCTTATGTTTAAGTCTTTCATCAATCTTGAGTTTATTTTGCTGTATGGTATAAGTTGGTGGTCTAATTTCATTTTTTTTTTTGTATGTACTTGTCCAGATCTCCCAACACCATTTATTGAAGAGACTATTTTTCCTCTATTTTATGTTCCTGCCCCCTTTGTCAAATATTAACTGATCATATTTATATGGCTATATTTCTGGGTTCTCTATTCTGTTCCATTGATCTATGTATCTATGTACCTATGCCAGTACCAGACTGTTTTGATTAGAGTGACCTTGTAATGTAGTTGATATCAGATATTGTGTTCCCTACTACTTTGTTCTTCTTTCTCAAAATTACTGAAGCTATTCAGGGTTGTTTATAGTTCCACATAAATTTGTGAAATATTTGTTCTATATCTGTGAAATATGTGATTGGTATTTTGATAGGGTTACCTTTGAATCTATAAATTGCTTTGGGTAGTATGGACATTCTGATGGTGTTAATTGATTGAGTCTGTGAACACAGTGTATGTTTCCATTTATTTGTATCTTTTATAATTTCTTTCTTCAGTGTTCTATAGTTTTCTAAGTACAGGTCTTTTACCTCCTTGGTTAGGGTTATTCCTAGGCACTTTATTTTCTTGTTGCTATAGCAAATAGGCTTTTTTTCATAATTTATTTTTCTGATATTTCATTGCTGGTATACAAAAATGCCTTTGGTTTCTGAATGTTGACTTTGTATCTTGCCATTTTGCCAAATTCATTATTAGGTCGAGTGGAGGTTTTCTATGTACACTATCATGTCATCTGCAAATATGAAAGCTTTACTTCCTCCTTTACAATTTGGATGCATTTTATTTCTTTTACTTGTGTGATCACTGTGGCTAGAACTTCCAGTACTATGTTGAATAGAAGTGGTGAAAGTGCATGCCCTTGTTTTGTGCCTGATCATATTGAGAAAGCTTTTACATTTTTCTTGTTGAGTATGATTTTGGCTGTAAGTTTCTCATATATGGCATTTATTATGTTGTGGTATGCTCTCTCTATTCCCACTTTACTAAGTGTTTTTATTATAAATGGGTTCTGTACTTTATCAAATACTTTTCAGCATCCATTGATATGATTATGTTTTTTTCATATTGTTTATGTGATATATTGTGTTTTTGATTTGTGTATATTGTACCATTCTTGGATCCCTGGGATGAATCCCACTTGATCACAATGTATGCTCTTTTTAAGATATTGCCAGATGTGGTATGCCAATACTTTATTGAGGATTTTAGCGTGTGCATTCATCAGCAATGTTGGCTGTAGTTTTCTCTCTTTGTTGTGTCTTCATCTGCTTTTGGAATTAGAATACTGGCCTTATAAAAAAGAGTTTGAGAGGTTTCCCTCTTCATGGATATTTTGGAATAGTTTGAGAAGAATCAGGGTTAGCTCTTCCCAAAGTGTTTGGTAAAATTCCCCTGTGAAGTCATCCAGCCCAGGGCCTCCGTGTGTCAGGGATTTTTTGTTTTTTGTTTTTTTTTTTTATTATTGCTTCAATATCACTAGCTGATATTGGTCTATTCAGGCTTTCTGCTTCTTCTTGAGTCAGTTTTGGAGGACTATATGTTTCAAGAAATTTGTCCATTTCACCCAGGTTTTCAAATTTCTTGGCATATAGTTGTTTGTAGTAATTTCTTACAGTACTTTTTATTTCTGTGCTATCAGTTGAAATTTCTCCTCTTTTGCTTGTGATTTTAGTTATTTGGGCCCTCTCTTTGTCTTGATGAGTCTGGTTACAGGCTTGTCAATTTTGTTTATTTTTTTAAAGAACCAGCTCTTGGATCTATTGATCCTTAGAATTGTGCTTTTAATCTCTAAGTTTTTTAGTTCTGCTCTGATCTTGCTAATTTCCTTCCTTCTATTTGCTCTGGGCTGTCTTTGTTGTTGTTCCTCCAGTTCTTGTAGGTGTACGGTTAGGTCATTTATTTGAAATGTTTCTATCTTTTTTTAGATAGGCCTGTCATGCTATAAACTTCCCTCTCAGGACTGCCTTTGCTGTGTCCCAATGGTTTTGGGTTGTTTTATGTTCATTTTCATTGTTTCCAGAAACTTGTTGATGTCTTCCCTGATCTTTGAATTTTTTCCTTGAGGTTAGTTTCTACTTTTAAGTGATCATCATCCAAGAATATGTTTGATATGATTTCAATTTCCTTTAAATTTTGAGGCTTGTTTTGTGTCCTGTCATGTTGTCTGTCTTTCACAGTGTTCCATAAACATTGGGAAAGAATGTACATTTTGCTTCTCTGTGGTGAAAGGTTCTGTGTATATCAGTTAACTCATTTGATCTAGGGCATTATCAATGCCACAATGTCCTCGTTATTCTTTGTTTGGAAGATCTGTCAGTTGATCACAGTGGGGTGATAAAATCCCCTACTGTAAGTGTGTTGCTCTCTATATCTTTATCAAAGTCCTCCAAATTTTTTCTCATGTATTTGACTGCTAATATGTTGGGTGCATATATGTTTACAGTGTTTATTAGCTTACTGAGGAATTCTTCCTGCTAGAATTATGAAATGACCTTCTTTGTCACCTTTTATTACCTTTGTTTTGAATTCTATTTTGTCTGTTATAAATATTGGTACCATGGCTTTTTATTTCCTATCCATCTGCTTGGAATAGTTTTTCCCAACTCTTCACTTTCAGTCTGTGTAGGTCTTTTATTCTGGGGTTGGTGTCTTGTACACAGCAATTTATGCAGGTCATATTTTCTTATCCATTCAGCTATCCTATGTTTGTTTTGTTTGGAGTGTTTAATCCATTTATATCTAAGGTTACTACTGATAGGTACTTACTCATTGACATTTTTTCTTTTGTACCCTTGTTCCTCTCTCACTCTATACCTTCATCTTCTTAAAGCATTCCCTTTAGCATGTTTGTCTGTTAGCATGTCTGCTAGCCTTATCGGAGCTCCCTTGTATGTTAGTATTTGTTTCTTCCTTGCTTCTTGAAAGTTTTTCTTTTTGTATCCTAGCTGGTGTGGCTCAGTGGATTGGGTTTGGCCTGCAAAACAAAAGGTCACCAGTTCTATCCAGGTCACAGCACATCCCTGGGTTGTGGGCCAGGGCCCTATAGGGAGCATTTGAGAGACTATCATACATTGATGTTTCTCCCCTCCTCTTTCTCCCTTCCTTACCCTCTGTCTAAAACTAAATAAATAAAATCTTTAAGAAAGATTTTATCTTTGCTTTTGAAATTTGGCATTTTACTTATGATGTGTCTTGGAGTAGGCCTCTTTGGGTTTTCTTGATTGGGATACTCTGTGTTTCCTGAACTTGCATGACTTTTTCCCTCCAAGTTAGGGAAGTTTTCTGTCATTATTTTTTTCAAACAGATTTTCTATCCCTTGCTGCTTTTCTTCTCCTTCTGATATTCCTATGATGTGAATGTTGTTATGTTTCATATTGTCCTGAAGTTCCTTTAAACTATCCTCATTCTTTTTGAGTCTTTTTTTTTTTTCATTTTGTTGCTCTGCCTGGGTATTTTTTTCTACCTCATCTTCCAGCTGGCTGATTTGGTCCTCTGCTTCATCCAGTCTAATTGTAATTCTCTCTAGTGTATTTTTTATTTCAGATATTGTATGCTTCATTTCTTCCTTTTTTTTTTTTATAGTTTCAATTTCCTTTTTCATGTTGTTGTAGTTCTTACTCTGTTCCTTGTAGTTGTCAATGAATTCCTTGGGCATCTTTATATCCATTTTTTAAAAATTCTATGTCTGATAGATTGCTTGCTTCAATTTCATTTAACCCTTTACTGGGAATTCCTCCAATCCTTTCAATGGGGTTCTTTCTTTGTCTCCCCATTTTAAGTGACTCTTTGTTTGTTTCTGCATTTCAGGGTGTTCTGATTTGCCTGCCTGTCTTCTTGGGTTGGACTTCTGTGGTAGGAATTCTAGGGGACTCAGTGGTGCAGTCTGTTTGATCTCTGTCTGTATATTGTATGGTTGCCCTTTCTTCCATTTGTGTGGGTTCTGTTTTTATACTTAGGTTTTACCTGTTGGTGGCTTCTTTGTTGGTGGGTTCTTCCCTCAAGTGGGCTTACTGGTAGTCACAACTCCTACCTTGTCTTGTATACTGTTGTACAAGTGTTGGTTAGCTAAGCAGTGTTACCAGAAAACCAAAGCTACATCAGCAAAAAGAGCCCCACTACCACATCAGTGACATCAACCACAATTGAGCAAAAATTAATAAAGGTGAAGACAATTAATAAAGCTCAGGAATATGGTAAAATGGATTATATATATTCATATATAATGAAATTATATATTTCATATAATGAAAATTATAAGATATGACAAAGGGAATATGAGATGACTAAAGAAGGGAAAATGTTGTTGAGTGGGAAGTGGGGGAGGATTGATAAGAGTAGGGATAGAATGAAAGTGAAGAAAAGGAGAGGACAAAATTTAAAACATAAGTAAAACCAAAGCACAGAAGCCTAATGGGAACAATGGGGTAAGGACAGGGAAGAGTATACTATGAGGTTTGAAGTAAAATTGAAAAGGTACTGAAACAACAGGAGCAAAATTGCAGAAAAACCACAGGTCGGTCAATAGCAACAACAGATGAATGAAGTTTAATAAAGGTACAATGGGAATCAGAATATTGTAGAAAAGTAAAATTGAATATGAGATGTCTACAGTAAAAAAAATGATTTTCAAAGGATAGGGGAAGCAAACTCATAAGAGTAACAAGTAAAGACCAGGTTGAGAGAGGGGGGAAAGGGGGAGAGAGGAACAATGAAATAAAATTCCTGAAATAAAATTCAACTGATCAGTGGCAGGGGCATGGTGAAATGGAGTAAGACAGGGGGAGAGTAGTGCATGGGATTTAAGTACAAAAATAGTGAACAAGTGGGAGTTCCTTTGGAGAAGTTTAGCAATAACTGGTATTTTGCCCAGCTAGCCACTGTTTATAAAAGGTGAGAAAGAAAGAAGACTCTTGTAAGAGGGGAAAAAGAATGTGAGCTGACTTAGGATAAAAGAGTGCTTATGTGAGGTTATATGGAGGAGAAATAGTGAAAGTAAGGGATAGATACATGGTGTAGTGTGAGAGAAAACAAAGTTTACCACAACAGTAATAAAGCTCAGGAATATGGTGAAATGGATTAAAACTAGGGAAGGTTGCTATGTGGGATTTGGAATAACAATAATATGAGTTATTTGGGATATATCTATATCTATATCTATATCTATATCATCTATATCTATCTATATCTAGTCATCTGAACATAAAGAATAGAAAGTAAGAGACCAATGCCAGTGAGTCATTTGGGATACAAATGAAAGAAGAAAAATTGAAATGCAATATGTAAGGTAGCAAATAAACAAAAAAAATCTTTAAAAAAAGATAAGAATTGAGAGAAATAAAAAACCACACAAGTTGTGATGAAGTGCAAGGTGAAATTTGTCTCAGCTGTTGGTGTTCGCCTTCTGACTTCTTTTTTTTTTTTTTAATTAAATTTTATTTTAATTGTTGTTCTTATACAGTCTTCTGTTTTCTA
>PVKU01005077.1:0-131136 GCA_004027475.1 Anoura caudifer
AATACTGCTTATGAAAAATGAAGTCCAAAAACTGCTGCCACCTATATAGATTTCAATGGGGTGTGTGTGTTTGTGTGTGTAAAGAGAAAATTCTAAAAGAATAAGCACACTGCTAATTACACTAGAGATGAGCTGTGACAAAAATGGAGAGCAGGTTCCAGCCAAGATGGAGGCATAGGTGGACACACTATGCCTCCTCGCACAACCAAAATTAAGGAAACAAAGATTTAGAAACAAGAAAACAAACAGAACTGACAGAAAATTGAACTGTATGGAGGTCTGACAACCATTCATCCAGACTGGTAAGAGGGGCAGAGTCGAGGCAGGAAAAGGATGAGGTTGGAAGACCGGGTGCACAGGCAGCGGCTGGCAAACCCCAGGCACACAGGCGGTGACTAGCAGACCCTAGGGTGGCAACGAGCAGACCCAGTGAGGCTGCACAAGGCGGCTGACTGACCAGGTGGTCCCACATTTGCACGCAGTTAATCCAGGAGAAAATGAGGAGTGAGACAGACCTCACAACCCAGGGCCCCAGTGCCAGGAAATAAAACCTAAAAACACTGATTGAAAACACTTGTGGGGGTTGAAGGGCCGGGAGAGACTCCCAGCATCACGGGAGAGTCCATTGGAGAGACCCACAGGGTCTTAGAACATACACAAGCCCACCGACACAGAAATCAGCACCAGAAGGGCCCAATGCTTGGGGAAAGCGGCAGAAGGGACTGGAATCCGAGAGAGAGTGGAGCAAGTGACATTGTTTCCTCTCCCTGCCCCCATATACTGCATCACAACCCAGCAACTGGGCTGCCCCGCCCTAGGGAACACCTAAGGCTCTGCCCCTTACTATGTAACAGCTGCGACCAGACCAAAAAACGAAAACAAAAACAAAAATGGCTCAAATGGGAGAACATATCAAAGCTCCAGAGCCAATTCATCTAAGCAACTAAGAGATAGCCAACATATTAGATGCACAGTTCAAAGCACTGGTTATCAGGATGCTCACAGAACTGGTTGATTTTGGTCACAAATTAGATGAACAAATGAAGACTACAATAAGTGAAATGAAGGAAAATGCATGGGGAACCAACAGAGATGGGAGGAAAACTGGAACTCAAATCAGTGAAGTGGACCAGAAGGAAGAAAGAAACAACCAAACAGAAAAGAAGGAAGAAACAAGAATTCAAAAAAATGAGGAGAGGCTTAGGAACCTCCAGGACATCTTTAAACGTCCCAGCATCTGAATTATAGGGGTACCAGAAGGCGAAGGGGAAGAGGAAGAGCAACAAGTGGAAAACTTATTTGAACAAATAATAAAGAAGAACTTCCCCAATCTGGCAAAGGAAATAGACTTCCAGGAAATCCAGGAAGCTCAGAGTCCCAAAGAAGTTGGACCTGAGGAGGAACAGACCAAGGCATATCATAATTACATTAGCCAAGATTAAAATGAAGGAGAGAATCCTAGAAGCAGCAAGGGATAAGGGCACAGTTCCCTACAAAGGAGTTCCCATCACACTGTCAGCTGATTTCTCCAAAGAGACCTTACAGGCAAGAAGGGGCTGGAAAGAGGTATTCTAAGTCATGAAAGGCAAGGACCTCCATCCAAGATTGCTCTATCCAGTGAAGCTTTCATTTAGAATGGAAGGGCAGATAAAGTGCTTTTCAGATAAGGTCAAGTTAAAGGAGTTCATCATCACCAAGCCCTTATTACATGAAATGTTACAGGGACTTATCTAAGAAAAAGAAGATAAAAAATAGGACAGTAAAAAGACAGCAAACTCACAGATGTTAACAACCACACCTAAAACAAAAGCAAACTAAGCAAACAGCTGGAACAGGAACAGAAACAAAGAAATGGTGATCACATGGAGAGTTTGCAACAGGGGAGTGGGAGGAGGAGGAGAGGGGGAAAAGGTACAGAGAATAAGTAGCATAGACAATGGGTAGAAAATAGACAGGGGGAGGGCAAGAATAGTGTGGGAAAAGTAGAAGCTAAAGAACTTATGACACATGGACATGAACTAAAGGGGGGAATGTGGGTGGGAGGGGGTGTGCAGGGTGGAGGGGAATGATGGGGGAGAAATGGGACAACTGTAATAGCATAATCAATAAAATATATTTTTAAAAAATGGAGAGCAGAAGGGGTGAAATGGGATTTTAGCTTCAGCTGTCAAATTTTAATTTTACAAGAAGAATGTAATCACATATTATTCATGTGCATTAAAACTCTCAAACTATTTAAAAAATATATATAGATTCAATGGGAAGAAGAGAAAATGGAAAAGATAGAGACATTCTGAGACTCTGGTTGGGGCACTATTATTGGGAACACTGGGAGAAGTTTCTGGAAGTGCAAGATGGAGGGGGCAAGCACTGCACTCATGAACCCTGCAGAGTCGGCCAGCCGGATGAGCCCTGTGAGCACAGTTAGGCTTTAACAACTCTCAATTACAGCCACATTCCTGTGTCCTCGAAAAGTCACATGCCCCACCACTTGCCTTGGAATGAGACTGTGTTTGCGCTGCTCTTTTCTACATTGTAAATATCCTAGCACTTCTCATCCAATTCTTGTGTTTGGACATGCCTTCCCTTTCCTGGAAATTCCACAGTGGTTGTTCTTGATGTCCCTGTTCCAATCCTTCAGGTTGCCCATGAGATCCACTTCTTTCCATCCCACCCCCAGCAAATACCTGCCTCACTGCTTGTCTCCCATTCAGAAAACTCCCACTTCAGATCACCTGTGAGAGGATCACTTGGGAGGCCTTCCATGGGCTCCTCAAGGGACACCTGGAATAGATAGATGTACCTAACACCAAGCACATAGACATGCCAGGCACTGTGCCAAACCGCCTGGAACATATCTCATTCATTCCTGCCAACAGCCCAGTACTCTCAGCACCCTCTTTCACAGCTGAGACTTGGCATGTGGTGGGGAGTGTGGGATGGGTGAGTGTGTGTGCCTCTCACTGTGTGAGTCTGTCCTGAGGAACTGCATGAAGGTGGGATGCAGGGACTAGGGAGGAGGAAGGGCCTGGACTGGAGAGCAACTGCTCAGGGGGCTCAGTTCACCCAGTGACTTGATTAGCCATGATTTCCTTTGATTCCACCACAGTGCTCTAAGGGTGGGCTCATTAGAGAAAATAGTGAGTCAAGCTTTAATTCCCTTAAAGTGGCAACCATTGGGTCAAAGGCTTCTAGGGCCCATTCACCTAGTAGGCAGCCTTGAGCAAGTGGGCAAGCGGTGGCCGCAGACAGGATGTGTGCTCTCTGTGGCCCCTTTTGGCCCAGTTCTTTAAGGATCATTAGTTCCTGGCAGCCACTCCTCCCAGTCTGGAAATGCTTGGCCAGCCACCTCCAGCCCTCCATGCCCGCCCATCCGGGAGATAAAGCAGAACAGCAGAGGAGCCAGTTTCCCGGGGTTAATAAACAGGCTGTTCAGATCCTGGAGCAGTCACGGGTTAGGAGCAGCCAGGGGAGGGGTGGGGGTCACGGCCCTTTGCCATGGTGAGGTTTCTCATAAACATTTGCCCAGGGAGCCTTCTGGGATCGAGGACAGCTCTGGGCCCATCGCCTTTGCCGGGCAGAGTACTAAGGCGCCCAAACCTCAACTCCTTCGCCCTCCTAGGGCTTAGAGCTTGGGGGTAAGTTTATGGCCCTGACTTGCCCCAACTTCAGCCAGGGCCTTGGTTGACTTGGACCGGAGGATCAGGAACAGATGGAAAGTGGGAGGAGAAGCAAGAAAGGGGGTGACCTGAAAAAGAACTTCTTCCTCTCAAAAAACACAAAGTTTGCAGCTGATACGGATTTGGGATTTCGGTGTAGTGTAAGAAGTGAATGATTTGTGTTATACAGGATGCCTTCCGCCTGTGTGGAACCCATCTGTTATGTTCACTATGACATGCTCAGTGCCCAACCCAGGACCTGACTATAGTCAGTGCTCAACGAGCATGAAACATGGGTGAGAGTATGGGTGGAGAGAATGAAACCTGGGTAGGAAAACCTGCATTTCAGGGTTTAGCTCCGTGACTCACTAGGACCCTTGGGCAAGTCACTCCGACTCCACAAGCCTCAGTGTCTGTAAAATAGAGACCATGGTAGTTCCCACTTCAAGGGCTTTAACATCACCGAGTTCAGGCTGGAGAGCTGTGGCTTACACAGTGAATGTCACGCTGACAATTGTATCCTTCCAGAGTCTGACAGATTGCTGGGTTTAGCGATCTAGTCAAAGAGCCTTGCCAAACCAGGCTCAGGGGAAGGCCACAGTGTGGATTTAGGAATGACAATTAAACAGGAAGAAGACTGTAAAATAGTCTCTGAGGAGGGTACAATAAGTAAAAGAGATTCTTTCTCAGCTACAGGTTCTTCAGCTTTGCCCATTCAGGGGATTAGTTAGCATTGTCTGGAGCACAGCTAGACTTCTGTCTGAAGAGTTTATAGCCAATCTAATCCACATACCTCCCCCACCTTCTGCAGGTAAGAAGACAATAGCCCAGTGAGGGGTTTAAGGGCCGAGTGACCAGGACCAGGTAGTCTAGTCTCAGCTCAATGCTGCTCTGACTGCACCACATTCAAGAGGAGGATATGCAAGGACAGGGAAATAATCCCTCCACACAGCAATGATTTATTTTATTTTATTTTTTTAATTCTCACTCGAGGACATTTTTATTGGTTTTGGGGAGAGAGAAACATCAATGTGAGACAAAAACATCTATCGGTTGCCTTGCGTATGTACCCCAAGAGGGGATTGAATCTGCAACCTGGGTATGTGCTCTGATTGGGGATTGAACCTGCAACCTTTGGTGTACGGGGACAATGATTCAACTAAATGAGCCACCCAGCCAGGGCAGCCATGGTTTAAAAAGGGCTAAAAGAAGAGGAGAAACAGGGGGAAGGAACGGTTATAAACAATCTCTTGTAGCTTTGCGAGTTATATTTCATGTGGGATAGCTTGTTAAATGTATGGTTTTATTTACTTATTTTTAGAAAGGGGAAGAGAGGGAGAAAAACTGTGTGAGGTTGCCTCTCATGCACCCACCAACCAGAACCTGGCTTGCAACTCAAGCATATGCCCTCATTGGGAATTGAACTGGCAACACTTTGGTTTGCAGGCCAGTGCTCAATCCACTGAACCACACCAGCCAGGGCTAAATTCCTGGTTTTAAAGTGGAGTGTTATTAATGGGAGCATCAGAGAAGCCATTTTAATCACCCAACTCTGCCATATATAAGCTCTGTGACCTTGGGCAGATCCTCTTTCTGATCTTCAAAATGATTGTTTGAAGAGTGAGGATAATAGTGCCTCCCCTACAGAGCTGATTCTCAGGGACCCCTCAGTTAATGGATGTGGAGGGAGTTTGCATGCTCCATAAAATACTTTAAAAACAGGAAACCTCATTATGCTAAGCGAAATAAAGCCAGGCAGTGAAAGACAAATACCATATGATCTCACCTTTAACAGGAACCTAATCGACAAAACAAACAAACAAGCAAAATATAATCAATGACACTGAAAATGAGAACAGGCTGACAGCCACCAGAGGGGAAAGGGGAGAGAATTTCAGGGGAAAAGGGGAAGGGTTTACAGGAACAAGTATAAAGACTCATGGACAAAAACTAGGGGGGTGGAAATAGGAGGGAGGTGGGGAGGGCTGGGGCTGTGGGCTGGGATGGGCATAAAAGACAGAACACTGTACAAGAACAACAATTAAAATAAAATTTAAAAAACAAAAAACAAACAAACAAAAAAAACCCCAGGAAACCTGGCCAGGTAGTCCCAAGTGAGGACCCTGGAATCAGCTCCTGTTTCACCAGTCTCCAGGTGTGCAATTTAGACCATGCACTTAACCTTTCTGTGCCTCAGTTTCCTCATCTGTAAAACAGGTATGGCAAGAATTAAACACGATCACAGATAAAGTGTTCAGTACAGTCCCTGGCGAATTCTAAGCATGTAACATATTATAATTCCTACTATTTGGATAGGATGCATTTTCTCATTTAATTCTCACAGTAACCTTATAAAATAAAGTTATTGTTAGTCTCATCTTGCAGATGGGGCAACTAGAAAGAAGAATCAGGCCTATTAATAGATAACAAGGCTGGATCTAGATCCCAACGCCAGAACTAGATCCCAGCACCCTATCACACTAGATGAGACAAGACAGGTCAGGAGCGGGGCAGGCAGCTTTGGGAAAGTCTGTCAGTGGAGTCCAAGGGCTACACTTTGAGGAGCAAGGAACGAGGTCATCTCTAAGGATGCTTCTGGCCTGATAGTCTCTGTGAGGTTGAGAGATCAAAGCCCGAGAAGAACAAGGACTGATTCTGACCCCATGACTTCAGAGTTCAGTGTTATTTATTTCCCATGGCCCACAGATCCCTTAAGAAAAAAAAATTATGTCTAGAGTTCATTCAGACTTTCAGCTTCAGGATCAGCTTACCCGGACCTTCCTCCCTAACTCATTTCTTAGCCTCACCTGTACTTCATTACCTGAAAACAAGAGACAAAGCTTTCTGAGCTCCTCCCTTCCCCTATGGAGGGTGGGAAGCAGAGGCTTGGCCCTAAATAAAGGCAAAGAATGAACTAGGAACAAGACACACTCTCAGATCTATGTGCCCTGCTTTGTTTTTCTCATCCATTCATCTCTTCTTAAAAGACTGTATTGACTACTCTGTGCCCGGTGCTCTGCTGGGGTCTAGCGTGACAACGGAGAACTAAACAGATGTGGTCTTAGACCTCATGTTGGCTTACATTCTCCTTGGGAGGAGGATGGGATAGACCATAAATAGGTAAATAAATAAATGAATGAGATTATTTCAAATTGGTACAAGTAATAAAAGATGAACTAAACATACAATAACAGAACAAAGTGACGGCAGTCTCTTTCTACCTACTGTCCTCAAGATAAACTCCAAGGCCATCAAAGCCCATCCCTATCTGCCCTTGTTTACTGCCCCAACCTTATCTCTTGTCACTTTTCCCCTTCAGCCACAAAGAGCATGGAGGATCCAAGCTGGAAAGGGCCAACCAGCCCCGGATCACGTGGTTCCTTCCCCCCAAAACACTCTTTCCTTTTTCCCTCCCACTTTCATGTCTCTTACCTGACTTACCAGTTACCTCCATCGGGAAGCTGGCCTTGTCACCACCGGTCTTGGGTTGGTTGTCCCTTTGTGCTGTCACTTTCCTCACGAAAGCATCCATTATCCTGTACAGTAGGTTTGCTGGCATCAACGCACCAGGTGTGAGCAACTTGAGGTCAGGAATCATGTTTTGTTTGCTCTGAATGGTCGAATCCTCAGCAGCTGGCACCATGTTTAGCACACCACGGGCACTCATGAACACCTGCGAATTAATTAACACTTAGCAAGCTTAAGAGCTCGGTAACATGAGGAAAAGGCATTGGTGAGACACGGCTTCAGAGACAAAGAATGAATTAGAAGGAAAAAACATCAGTCCTTGCTGGAGTTCATATTCCAGGGACTTTCAGCCTGCCACATTCTATCAGAGTCTCCTTAATGGCTTAGTGTGTAGGCAGGTAAGAAATCATTGACCCCATTTAACAGTGGGGGAGGGTCACTCCCCTCCAGATGGAATAGATCATGGAGCCCAACCTCTTCGTTTTGCAGGCAATGTGAGATGAGGTGGTAACATGCAGACGGTGAACTGAGTGTTCTCGCTCATTTAAAATCAAAACACCCATTTGAGGGGACAGCAACCACGAAGGAGGAAACAACCTGACTGACCCTAGTCCACCCTCACCCTGTGACCCAGCCTCGGCAGGCAGACACACAAGGCCGCTACCCCATTTATCATCAGGAAATCCTCCCCTGGGGTCAGTTCATGAGAAACTGTGCAATTATAGACTGACCAGCACAGATGAAACCTCCCAATTCTAATTTCTTCATTTCAGAGTTGGCAGGAGTCCAAGGCTCAGGGAGAAGAGACTAGTCTAAGGCACATGCTAAGAGGGGGTCAGGGTTCTAGAGCCTCAGTCCAAAACCTTCTCCAGTATACCTCCCACGCTCCCTTGACATGAACCTTCTAAGTTGGGGATGGGGTAAGAATGATGTAGACCTGACTTGGCCATTTTTAAAGCTGGGGGTCCTGTTGGGAGAAGAGAGACAGGAGGGCTAGTAAGCGACCTAACCCATCTGGTTGTCCTACTCCAGAGTTTATTGGTTCCTTCTAGGTCTCGTTGCTTTGTGCACTGTTAGTTAACCCACAAGAAGTAGGAAGTGGGCTGTTTACTGTTTAGTGACTATCTATAAAGATTGTTGTTGCTGCTCCAGTCCTGTGGTCTCCCAGCTAACAATAACCTAGAGAAGATGGAGGGTGGGTGGATTGAGGCTAGCAGAGGCATAAATAGGTAGGGAACCCTGCCAGGAAATGGGGGAAAGGGTACTTGTTTTGGATTCCAGTAACATGTAAAAACGTGAAGAGAAGGGATTTTTTTTTTTTTAATAGAGAGAGAGGAGAAGGGAGAGAGAAAGAGAGGGAAAGAAATATCGATGTGAGACATCGATCAGTTTGCCTGTGGTACATGCCTGACCAGGGACCAAACGTGCAACCCAGGTATGTGCCCTAACAGGGTATCAAATCTGCAACCTTTTGGTTTGTATGACGATGCCCAACCAACTGAACCACACTGGCCAGGGTGGGAAGGGACATTTTGACTCAAAGCTTGGAACTGTAAACTCTTACACACGCCTGTACTTGCTGTGGGACCCTGCACAGATGTCTCAGTCTCTCAGAGCCTCAGCCTCTCACAAGAGAGGGTTGAAAGAGATAGCTTCTAGGGCCTCTTGCCCTTTTTATAATGCTCCCTCCAACAAAGCAGACTTTGGAGGGAGTGGGAGTCATGTGCCAAGGCGTGTGTTTGCCAGGCCAAGCCCTGTTGAAATTAAACCAGGAGACGGAAGAAGAGCTAAGGAAGCAGGCCTGATACTGCTATTCTTAGAAGACCTGCTTGCACGGTTGGTCCTGGGCCGGCAATCAGGAACTTCCATCTCAGGAGGATTTCTGTCGTTCCAGAACTGACAAGAGGGGCTCCCCGGGCCTCGACAGTCTGGACTAACGATGTGGTTTGTGCCGCATACCTGCTTTCCTCCTGGGAGCCTGCAGTTCCATGGTGCACAGACGATGCCGCATGACTAGCCCCCAACAGAAGCCCTGGGCACCGAGTTTCTAACAGCATCCCTGGTAGATAGCACTTTATGCCTGGGGTCACAGTTTGTCACTAGAGGAGTTGAGTTCATCCCATGTGGCTCCTCTGGGGGAGGACTCTTGGAAGCTTGTACCGGCTTCTTCCAGACTTTGTCCCATGCACCTTTTCCCTGTGCTGGTTTTGCTTTGTATCTTTTCACTGTAATAAATCACCTTGTGTGTGTGGTCGTGGGCTGGGTTCTGTGGGTCCTCCTAGTGAGTCACTGAACCCAGAGGTGGTCTTGGGGGACTTCGGACAGCGGATAAGCCTAGATTTCACGGAGACCATAACTCTACACCAATCTCTTATAAGCAGATAGCTTAAATCAGCACTGTCCAACAGAAATAAAACATCAGTTCTGCGTACCATTCTAAATTTTCTAGAAGTCACCCTTTAAAATAAAAACAAGTCAATTTCAGAAAAATGTTTTCTTTAACCCAAATACAAAAATACTAACATTTCAACATGTAATGATGTAAAGATTTATTGAGATATTTTTATATTCTTTTTTTCATTCTAAGTCTTCAAAATCCAGTGTGCAGTTTATGTTGATAGCACATCTCGATTTGGACTGGACACATTTCAAATGCTCACTAGCCACTCTCATTTAGTGGCTGTTAAGTTGATAGCACAGGCTTGGAGATGAATGGCAAGGACCCTGGAAACAGTACATCTGGGTCAGAATCCTGGTTCTACCACTACCAACTGCATGACCTTAATTGAGCAAATACATTTAACTTCTCCATGCATTTGTTTCCTCATCTGTAAAATAGTACCTGGTGCAGACAGGATGTTGGGTGAGTACTGGCTGTTACTCTTATTACCCAAAAGCTCGGCCCTTGAGATCAACTTGTCTGACTCCTCATTCCACAGATGAGGAAACCAAGGTTCAGAGCTCAGAAGGCACTGGTCTCCAAAGCAAAGGCTCTAGCCACCTCTCCTCATCATAGACTCCCTGTCTCCTGGCTGGCTCTGAGACTGGATCTGCCACTTCTTCAGAAAACCAGCATCTGGCCTGACCTAGGTTCTGCAATCCCATTTTGATTGCAAAACAGGGCCATTCTTGGAAGTTGGCATTGAAGTGATGGGGGCTGGGCCTCCCTGCTGTTGCCTCCACCTGGACCCACTCCCTGGGCGGGCTGACCCCATCCCTGAGTCCAGCACTTACTCAACAATGACGGGGCTGGATTTCATCATTTTGGCTTTTGCAGCCTTTTTAGTTTATTAACTCATTCTCTATGTTCCTTGGAGACACGGAACATCAACACTTTTTTTTTAACCTCCTTCTAAGTCACCTTCAGTCCCTATGTACTCACCAAGCATATATTCTGGGTAAGTAGCGAGCTCCCTGTACATGTCTCAAAAAAGAGGGTGAAAAGGTACTGGGTGCCCACTTGTCTGGGTTGTAGCACAGCACTTCCTCAGGCTGGAAGCAAAACTGGCTTACGACTTGTCTACAGCATCTGTCTCCACCCTTCCTTTCCCAAAACCTCATGCAACTCACCTACTCTCCTCTGACAAGCTCTCCGAGCATAATTCACACAGCTTGAGTCTTACTAGCAGGAGGAATCAGACCAGTTTTTGTGGGCTCAAACTTGTTAGCATGTGCTGACATGAAACTCTGCTTATTCTTTACTCCAAGCAGTGTTTTACTGAATAGATTTTGACTGGGCATCTACTATGCATTAATCCCTGTGCAAAGTACTGGGAACAAAGCTTTTGTGTGCCTTATGATTTAGTGTAGAAAACAGACAAACAAGAAATGACAATAAAGTATCACAAAGGGTAAATGTAGAAAGTGTCAAGTGCGCTAGGAGCAAGGGGATCTGAATTATAATTAGGGGACTCTATAAGGGGACCTGAACAAAACTCTTTTCTTAAGAAGTGACATCGAAGTGGAGACCTGACAAATGGTAGGAGAGAACCCATGAAAGAGAGACCGTGGAGCGCTCCAGGCACAGCAGACAAAACCTGGAGGCGAGAGAGAATGGCGCATTGGAAGAACTGACTAAAGTCCAGCACAGCTGGGAGACAGAGAGCAAGAGCAGTGTGGCAAAAGACGGGGAAGTGGCTGGACTTTGAGGATGTTGTCTGAAGCGCTAAAGAATTTGGACTTCAACCTGAGGGCAAGAGGAAACAGCCTGGTGGAGAACAACACCTTTCAAAATGGAGGGTTCCTGGGAACAAATCGACCAACCTGTGCTTAAAAAACTGGTGGTGGGAAGGCTGGGAGGCACTGTTTTCCTTCTTGCCTCATGCGCTTTGTGCTGAGGCTCGGACCTCCTTTAGAAGCTGCCTTGTGGCCTGAAGGCCTCCTCAGCACCAGGTCGTGCTCCTCTCACCCCTCACCCCACTGTCCATGAAATCAGGACCCCTCAGTTTGGTGCAGCACTGGCCTTCCTCAGACCCTTGGCACTGCAGGGCCACAGAGAACACCCTGAGGGACTGTCAAAATCCCTTGTTTACTGGATGGGCCCACGGAGGCCCAGAGAAGGGAAGTACCTTGTCTAAGGCCCCACAGTAGGCCTCAGGCCTCTAAGGCCTTCTCGTTTCTGCCAAAGAAACTGGATAGTAGGGCTGGGGCTTGGGTGAGGCAAGTCGGGCACACAGGGTGCAAAACTTAATGAGGTGTTCACTCTCCGGTGCCAGTTCCACACTTGCAGGACTGTAGGTGCTCAACGCGCCCATCCCAGGTGCACACTTGCCTCCTCCTAGTCCTCAGTGTACTGGCCATCCCTTGAAGGCAGGGGTTATAACTTCTAGAAAACTCTTTGACATCTCTCATGGTGATAGCACCATGCTAGGCACACGTTTTGAGTCACTAGGGGGCTACAGACACAGACAAATGACGGGTTTCTGACACACCGATAGGCGTGCAGGTGTTGGTACCTCTGGGTATACACAACAGTGAAAACGTAACAGAGGGAGGGGGGCCTGAGCCTGGAGTCTAGAGGCCTGGATTCTGGTCTCCTCTCTGCCTCCTCTTTGCTATGGGAACTTGGGGAAATGGTCCCCCTCCCTCAGGCTTCAGTGGAATGAGCACAGACCCCTGTGTCAGCCAGTGTTCAAATGTTTCTGCACTTTAACTCATTTACAGACTTCCTGGCCTTCATTTCAACAAGCTATGGTTTGAGGTGAGGAAGGCTTCACATAGTGTCTGGGACTGGAGACTGACCTTCGAAACTCCCACGGGAACATAATATCTCAAATCATAAAAAAAAAGTGGTATCTCAAGATACTTCCCCATCAGAAGACGGAGACTCACCTGCCTCAGAATCACCTTTGGAACACGTCTGAAGGCAGATTCTCAGCCTCTGCCCCTGAGGTTCTAATGCAGTGACTCTGAAGTGGGGCCGGGAAATCTGCAGTACAAACTTCCAAGGTAGTCAGACAGCTGCGGAAGGCATTGATTTCAATGCATTCCCCTGTCAGTGGACAGGATCATACCTAGACAGCACAGACCTGGAGCTGCCTGACCTGATGATCAGCATCTCTAAGCACAGAAATGAATTCATTGATTGAGTAAGGCAGCAAATATTAAGCATGTTGTGTTCTAGGCTCTGTTCCAGGCGGAAATTATGGGCCCTCCTCTTAAGGGACTCCTGGTCTGTGACTTATTTTAGAAGCAAGTCATCTAGCCAGAACCAGCAAGGCCTTAGAAATCATCAACAAAGCCCATTACACAGTTGGGGAAACTGAGGCCCAGAGAGGGAAAGCAACTGGTTCAAGACTATACAGGGAGCAAATGTATTTCCTGCTCCCAAAGCAGCTGTGGTGTCCCAACGTCCTCCCGGGAGGGGGCTGCATTCAAAATCCTACAGCAACCAGTTTGCTTCTTAAACATTAAACCTACACAGAGTAAATGTTGCTGGAAGTCTAACTTCAGGTCATGCTAATAATTCAAATCCTCAACATACCTTCAACCAGAATGGGGGCAGTAGGGAAGCAGGAACACCACAGGGTGTTTAAAGCCCTGGGAGTAAGAAATGCTTCTGAGGACTGAGCTTTCCACCAGTTCTTCGGGGCTGTTTGAAGCCCCGGCTATGATGGAAACACTGTGCCTGCCCCCTCCTGCACTTTAGAGCCAAAAGAAGAGTGGCCCGCCTCCCAGGTGCACTGGGAGGATTGACTCCCCTGTCTCTGCCCAGACTTGCTTACCTCGCTGTCGCCTGGAGCCCCAGGAGGGGGGGGCGACGCGGGTAAATCGTGCCCGCCCCTGAAATGCCAGCCACCCCGCGATTGGCTACAAGGACTCCGGGCCGGCCACGGATTGGTCATCACTAAGGGCTTGAAGGGTGGCTGAGAGCACCGGACACCTCAGTCGGACGGTGGCCCGGGATCAGACAGTGTCTCAGGCGCTGAGCCGGAGACGCCTCCCAGCCCGCCATGGCCCGGCTGCTCCGGGCATCCTGCCTTTTGTCCCTGCTTCTGGCCGGCTTCGTCCCACCGAGCCAGGGGCAGGAGAAGTCCAAGGTGAGTAGCCTCCGGGGTGGGGGGCCAGGGAACATGCATAGTCCCCAGGCGTCCAGCTCTTGGTGGAGAGGCACCCCTCTTCCCGGGCTCCCCTCCAGGGGGCCGACACCTAGGTGAGAGGGACACCTTATAGGCCGACGCCTCCCACTCCTGCGCCAGGACCCCCAACCCCAGACCATCAGTTTCCTCCCAGTTCCACCTGTGGGAGAGCAGGGTGCCCCGGGTGGGCAGAGTGAAGAGGGGAGCAAAATCCCTCTCCCCGAGTTCACAATTTCTTCCCCAAGGCTACCTCAGGGTCGCCTTCCAACATCCATGTCACCTCTGGACCCGAGCTGCTGCCCTCCAGTCAGATCTGAAGGGGCTGTGGCCACAGAAAAGGGCCTAGAGCCTTGGCACCTGGTAGGCAGCGAGGTTCCCAGGGAGACTGGCAGCCCCCAGGGGTAAGGGAGGGGGAAGAATTGCAGCTGGCCGTCCCGTTTTGAAGAACTGCCTTGGGGGCTCTGCTAGCCCAAGAATAACCACAGGTAGAAACGCACTCGGATGGGGGGCGTTGGTAGAAGGGGCAGAGGTCTGTGACAGAAAGAGCTCTGGACTGGCAGTGTGCCACGCCCAGGACCTGACTCCATCCCTCCTCCTTTCTGGGCCTGTGTCTCCATCTTCAGGAGGTGTGTTTTGGGGGGAGGGGGGTGGCAGCAGTAGAACGAAGCTGGTGATTTCAGAAGGGAGGCTGAGAGAAGCTGCAAAACCCACATGCTCTTCTCTGAAGAGCGCACCCGGTGTTGGAACAGCTCTGTAGGAGAGGCAGAGTTCTCCTGAGCCTCAGTCTATCCCCAGCCAGCTGTGGGACCCTCAGCTAGGCCAGGGTGACCTAGCATGTCCATCTCCTCGGATTGCACACACCAAGGTGGGCCCTGTGGACTTCTCCCCTTCCCCAGGGTAGGGAGGCAGAAGCCAGGCATAGACCCTAAGAGATCTCTGTCTCCAATCTAAACACACAGCTCCCCCTACACTTGTGTGAGCTCAAGAGAAGCTTCGGGCCTCTGAGTTTCTAATACCTTCTGGGTCTTTATTCTGAGATCTTAGGAGTCTATGATTCTGTTTCCAAAATTTTACCCACTGCTCAGGAAGCCCATTCCAAGTACAGGGTTCCTTCAATCTGTTTCCGCCCCCTGTCCTGTCCCTCAGCCTAAATCCCATTCAGCGCGCCCCTCCTTGGAGGCAGCCTGGAGACTAGATGGCTATCAGACCACTTCCTCCAATCCTCCTCCTTTGTATCCAGACCTGTTCACAATCTCCAACCCATCAGCATTTTCCAGGCCAGGGATGGGACTGATTTTGAGATTAGGGTGTGGAGTGGAGGTGGGGACAGACCACGGACAGGTCAGCAATGTGGAGTCAGTCCTGTACCCTCAGTTTGGGGAGAGCCAGAGAAGGGAAGGTTGGGCCCTGCCTCAGGAAGGCCGGAGGCGAGAACATGGACCCCAGGAAAAACTCATCATGGCTGTGTGTTCTCTGCAGAACTCTGGGGAGGAAGAGCTGGGTTCAGAGAGAACAGGATGGGTATGGTCTAGAAAGTCTTAGGGTGAGGTCATACCCTAAGACTTTGATAGCATGATATCAGATGCTACCAGCTATGACTTGCTGGCTAATGAGAGTTTGGGCATCTTATCTCTCCTCCCAGGTCCTTAGGGAGTGGCCATGTCATTGCCCTGATTCTAGGACTCAACCACTTACCCTACCCCACCACTCGCACCCCTGGGCCAAGAGGTGGGACATGTGGAGGGAGCATGGGATGGGCCAAAGGTGACAGCCCCAATGAGATGTTTGTCTCCTCCCAATTCAAAGGCATGGGCTAGAGAACAAAGGGAATCCTCCTTTCCTTGCTCTGCCCCTTCTGTAGTCCATCTTGAGGCTGCCCAGGCTCTCTGTCCTTGTTCTACAAAAGGACTGCGCAGAAGCTGGAGACAGTAACAACTGTTGACCCGCACAGGTCCCTAGTAACCGCTGGTTTCTAGGTGACTAAACCAGGCAGAGAGAATCATGGGTCCACAGGCTGACAGAGCTGAAGGGCCCTCAAGACGGCACTGAATCTGACCTCATAATGGAGGAGCGGGAAAGGAGTGGCCACAGAGTCAGTGGCCCAGAGCTCGGGTCTCCTGCCCTGAGCTAGGAGAGGAGAAAGACACAAGACCAGCAGCCCCAGCCGGCCGGGTCCTGGCTGAGTCGCCACCCCCTCCCACTCTGTCCATCAGAACTCTCCTGTCTTGTCCAGCTGGGGGAGGATTGAGGCACTCCCGCTGCCTCTCTCTTCCCTCTCTCCTCCGGCTCCTCTGGCCTCCCCTGTTGAAGGTGCAGGGCTCTGGGGTTCCATGCGCCTAGAAGAGGGACGGGGGCTCACAGTAAGAACTGGGCTGCAGTGGTGAGGGCAAGCCATGGCTTCCTTGACCCTGGCTACACTCTGACCACCCCCACCCCCACCCCCACATTAGTCTGGTCCCTCCTGTTGGGGACACTCTGCCGGTGCATGTCCTCTTCATACTGGCTGGGGAACCTCCTGACAATAATGTGGGAACAACAGGGCCCTTAGCCCTAGCTGCAGGCAGAATAATCACTGTCCCTTAATGTGGGGATTTCTTTCCGAGAGGCTTTCAAGACAGTCTGACCAGCCAGCAGATTCTCACAGCCATTTGGCAAGACTCAGAGTCAAAGTGACTTGCTGGGGGCTACACAGCCAGCAAAGACTAAAACCAAAACAGAGGAGACGCCCCTTGCCCCACCCCCACCCTGCAACTGTGCCCAGAAGATGATCCACCTGTTGTTTGCAAGCTTTCATTATTTGGACGACCTCCTGGCTTTTCTCCCTCCCCATTTCCCAGAGTTTGTTTTCCAGTCCGGGCGGAGTGGAGGAGGTGGAGAGGTGTGCAGGGAGGCCCTGCCTTCTCGCTGCTGGACCTCTGTGGCTGGCTGGGGTGTGTTTGTTGTGCCCTTTGTGGTCTGTATTTTGAAGTGGACCTGATCCCAGCTGGGGCCAAGGAGGCCCAGGGGCTGCAGAGATGTTGGGCTTAGGTCTAGCACCCCCCGAGTCAAGGAGTGGGAATATTAGGCTCATGAAAAGCAGGGAATTGGCACCGAAGCTGAGAGAACTTGCGGTTCTCAGGGGATGGAGGGGCCCAGCCTCACCTGGCTCAGCAGCCTGTGGCATCAAGGCAGAGGTGGCTTTTCTTCACCCTCCTGGAGCAAGTCTTCCAGGACTGATGGGAGAGAGGGTGTGGCTTTGCTCCTGAAACTCTAATCACCTGCCTCTGCCTCTCTCGGTTAGTTTGTCTTCCCACCTTTCATAGGTAGTCAGGGCCAGAAAGCACCTTAGAGAATAGTGGCGAGCCCTTTTCTTCCCCATCATGACCAGCCCACCTGCTGATTGTTATTAATGCCATGGCATCCTTTCAAGAGTAGACGCAGATCTTTGTAGAAATGAGGGAAGAAATGAGGGAGCAGCAGAGTCGAGTGCGGTATCCTGCTTGCCAGCGGTAATCCCACTGATAGGATGCTGTCAGGCTGTTGTGGTTGAGAATAGCTGGTCCAGTTCAAGGCTCTTGTTTTATAAAAGAGGAAACAGAGGCCCAGAGAAGAGAAAGGGCCAGACCAGGACCACACAGGGAGTTAGTGGCAGAGCTGGACATGGAATCCAGGCCCACCGACTCGCAGTCCAGTGCTGTCCCTACTTGTCCTGGAGCGGTGGTTGGGCAGAGAGGAAGGCACAGGGCCGTTGTCACAACCGCTCGTTTACAGGGATGTCTAATACATGTGAGCCACGGTTCTTCACCCTTCATCCTCATGGCAGGCCAGTCCCCATTCCTGGCTCCGGCTCCTACGTCCCTGTAACAGCAGCCTCAGCTTTCCAGGCCTCCAGGCTGGGAATCTCTGAATCACCTCTTTCCATACCACTTCTTTCTTTCCACCCAGGTCTTTCTTTACAATGGTCTAGTTCAGGCACTCCTCGTCACTTGCCTGGACCATTGCAACAGCCAGCCAACCGGTCTCCATCAGCCCATCCAGCAACACAACCACCCGTGTCAGGGCAGACTCCGTCAGGGCCTGGCAAATATTTATAAATCGACATGTGCTGTGCGGTACTGACTGCATTAAGTAATTCTCTAGGTTTCCATAGTGCTCACCAGCACGTGAAAGTTCTTCCATAATCATTCCCTGGCACAAGGATTAGGAGACCTCAGTTCTAGTCTAGTTCCAAAGCTTGGAGTGGTCTTGGTATGTTTCCTGGTCTTCAACGTGTAGATATCCCGGTTCCCTTGCAGCTCTGACTGCTCCCTGGCACTGGTCTTCTGTTGCAGACGGACTGCTATTCTGACGTGAGAGGCACCATCTTTGAGTACGGAGCCCTCACCCTCAACGGGGAGGAGTACATCCCCTTCAAGCAGTACGCTGGCAAATACATCCTCTTTGTCAACGTGGCCAGCTACTGAGGCCTGACGGGCCAGTACGTTGGTAAGAGCCAAACTCTCCTCCCCTGCTTTTCTGGGGCTGTTTCTGCTGGTTGGGAATATTCCAATCACAGGTGGTTTTCTGGTGCAAGGTGGGGAGGGGCACCAGTGATCATGAGGTTCCATGATCCTCCATGGGTCCCAATTCTGTGTTCCATGCCTTTGATGAAGATAGTGACCTAAGCCTGAGATCTGATTGCCTTGGACACGTTCTAGGTTTCCTGTTACCCTTCTTCATCCCTGGTCACCTCACCTGCCCTGAAAGCAGAGGGATGGAGGAGACTGGGTTTGTGCCTAAAGTGTCCTTTCCCTGGAGTAAGAATTGGTAGCTTTCCCTTGCTGAGAGTTCCTCACCTGCCCTCAGCCCTGTCACCCTCAGCACTTGTCTTGGCCTGTGTAGAAAGCAGGCGCTGGGCTCAAGGCCTTCCACCTGGGTTTTGTGACCTCTAGTGTCCCTACCCCTTTCTCTTTAGCTGGGGCAGAGTTCAGCGGGATCATGAAGGAAAACACCCCTGGTTTGAGCACAGTCGGCTGCAAGGGGCTGGAAGGAGACGTAGGCAATCTGACGGGCAAATCCCTGCAAGTGGAGTGACAAGCAGGCTGGAGAGCCCAGTGGTCAGATGTGTGGTCCAGAACGCTTCTGTCAGGCCCCTGGAACAGAGAAGTGCGTTTGGGGAGGAGATGTGCTGGGTACTGGCCTTGGATAGGCGGCCAGGGGGCCACTAAGGGAGCTGGGCCGGGGCCTCCCTTGGATCCCTGAATTGCCAGAGTACAGGAGGGTCATGAGGGCCCTACCCTACCCCAGGGAAGTCCTCTGCCTTCTCCCAGGGATGGATAGTTTTTGCTCCAGGAAACTCAATTGTGAGCATCGTGAAGGAGCCTGGCCCAGGTGTTGGACTTTGGCCATGGGCAGGTGACTGGCTACGTTACCTTCTTTCCCCCTCAAACTTCCAACTCATCCAGCTTAGTCAGGAGGGTGGGACTTGAACCTCAGCATTGATACATTCCCTGAGTGATCTTGGGCCACTCCCCCATCAGGCCTCAGTGATTTCAGTTGTGCGATGGGCAAGCAGGTGGTGGTACGACAAGGCAGGGCTCCTTGCTGGGCTACCCAGTCTCCGTTCTCTCTCCCTCCGTCCCAGAACTGAATGCACTACAGGAGGAACTTGCCCCATTCGGTCTAGTCATTCTGGGCTTCCCCTGCAACCAATTCGGACAACAGGAGCCGGGAGAGAACTCAGAGATCCTACCTTCACTCAAGTGAGTGCTTATTCAGTGTCCAGAGAAAGCTCTGCCAGCTCAGCCAAGCCCCTCTCCCAGCCCAGGCTTCTCTTGCATCAGCCCCCAAGAACTCCTCTGCCTTTCCAGGAACCCCGTTTATTAATGAGGGGGAGGGGACAGGAGAAGGTCAGGGATGGCTGGTTGTGACTGCATGATGGGGGGAGGAGGGTGCATGTTGGGGAGGGTTACTGAGAAGGCACCCAGATGGAAAGACTGCAGACCCACACTGTGCCTGTGCCCATTCATATTCATGGGCTCCTCTTGCCCCCTATGGAATCCAACCCAGATTCCCAGCACCCCCTGCCCTGTTCTGTCCTTTCCTCTCATTTCTGAGCCCTGTGCCCATCCACCTCCTTGGGACCCACCTAAGAACATTCCTCGTAGGCATGTCCGACCAGGTGGGGGCTATGTCCCCAACTTCCAACTCTTTGAGAAAGGAGATGTGAATGGGGAGAAGGAGCAAAAGGTCTTCACGTTCCTGAAGGTGAGTACACAGTGCCCTCTGCAGGAGCAGCCCCACCCAGCTGCTGCTGGCTCTGGACAGGGCCAAAGCCCTCTGGGCTCATCACACAAAGACCAGGCCTCTGCCACCCTGCCCCAGTCTCAGGCTAGAGGAAATTTCTTGGCCCCCGTCATTCCAACTACAGGGCTTTGTATACCTTAGGATCTCATCAGCCTATTTTACAAGAAAGACCCAGGTAGGGCTCCCCAAGGGACAAATTAAAGGTCTCACAATCTGCTAAAGCCAAAGACAGTTCTGGGATCCACTCTTCAACCTCCCAAACTGGTGCTGTTTTCTCCTGCCCTGGGGAGGAAGGTGGGAGGGGACCAGAGCAGGGTTAACATTACTCATCCCTGTTCCAGAATTCCTGTCCCCCCACCTCGGAGCTGCTGGGCTCCCCTAAACGCCTCTTCTGGGAACCCATGAAGACCCATGACATCCGCTGGAACTTCGAGAAGTTCCTGGTGGGGCCAGACGGTAAACCCGTCATGCGCTGGTACCACCGGACCACGGTCAGCAACGTCAAGATGGACATCCTGGCTTACATGAAGCAGCACGCAGCCCTGGGGCTCAGGGGGAAATAATTAAGGTCTGCCCCACCCCACACCCACCATGCAGGGCTGGGGAGGGCCTCTGTTCAGGAAGGAAATCTGTTCCTCCAGCCACACCGCACTCCCACCATAGACCCCTTCCTATCATGCAAAGCCCCAGCCTGACACAGAAGCGTGCATGTGATTGTGTCTGTACTGCTGTGCATGTGGGTGTTGGCCCATGTGCCTACAGGTGTGTGACCATGTGTGCGAATACACCCAGGTATACAGCCACATGGCGCTGCCTGCACGAACACCCAGGAATGTGTGCCACTGTGTGCTGCGGAGAGCGCTAGAGAGTAACACCCCTTTCCAGTGATGGCACACTGTCAGCTGAGCCCAAAGAAAAAACCAGCTCCAGACCCAATTATTCTGCTCTACTTAGACCTCAGCTTTGGGGCCAGCATCTCCCACTGCCTCTAAGTACACTACTGAAGTGCCCAAAAGTTTCTGGGTCTACCACTGTCCAACCTCCCTCCTGTCCACTGTGCAACCGCTCTCCTTCCTGAAAGGCCCTCCCAAGCCCCCCACCTCACCGCGCTCCCTAAGCAGCCAAGGCAGGCATGAGAGCAAGGCATGTTCCCCATGTCAGGAGTGGTGTCTCCATGAAGGAGGGGCCCGAAGCCCTTGTGGGCGGACCTCCCCTGAGCCTGTCCGAAGGGCCAGCCCTTAGTGCATTCAGGCTGACGCCCACGGGCAGGGATGCCACCCCTGCTACTTCAGAGGACGTGCCCTCACCCCTCACCCTGACCCACTGCACGAGACTCATCCCTGCGTGCCCAGTAAAGGCCTTTCTGCAGCAGCTGAGCCTACTGTGGTGCTTCCTTGAAAGGGTGGGGGGAGGAGGGAGAGAGGACACGAAGGGAGTGCTTCAGGCCCTGGTTTTGGTCTGTACCTGGGCCCGCTCTGCTTGTCTCACTCAGCATTTGGAGTTTATGAAACATCTATTCTCATTCCCTCCCACAATTCTCCAAGGCAGCTAGGGCTGAGATGAGGTGTTCCATCTACAGGTGAGGAAACAGGTGCACAGGAGGCCCAGGGCTTGCACAATGTCTCCTGATGAGTGAGGCGCAGGGCTGGATTTTAGACCCCGGTCACCTGACTCCCAGCCCCTCTCCCCCAGGGGATCTGAGCAGGACCCCAGGGGATATTAGCTGAGACTAATGGTGATGCTCTCGGGAGACGAGGGGAATGGCACAAACGACGGACTGACTGGGAGGGGAACACTGGCTGGGACATAAACACACCAGTCACAAAATCTTCCATTTGATTTATATCATGGATTCGTGCAAAGAGCTGCCCAGGGAAGGACAGCCACCCCAATCTGGGCCTCCAGCACCACAAACTTCCTGTGGTGGGGCGGAGGGCCTGGCAGCTTCAGGCTGGGGCCACCTGGCCAATGTGGCTCGCGTGACCTTCATCCCAGGCCGCAGTGGCTGCCACAGGCTGTGACAAGCAAGGCTGCCACAGTGGAGGCAGAAGGCCCTGCAGCAGAATATCCAGTCGTGATCTTCTGTTCCCAGAGGCAAACCTACTCTTCCCCCAGACCCTCCCAGAAGGGAAGGGATGGCATGGTCTAGGTCTGTGACTACAGAGCTTGAAGCAAAAATCAGACACTCAGGAGTACTACTGTGGTTTCCAGAGGGGCTGGCCCACTTCTGGGGGCGTTTTGAAAAAAAGGGATCTTAACTGCATCCCACTCTTGAGATTGACATCCCCTGGCAGTTTCCACAAAAGATGGCAGGTCCTCTGTCCACTTGGGGGCAGGATAGCAAGTTTCTTCCAGCCATGCCAAAGGGAGGGCCCAGATAAAAGCCTTCTGGGTAGACCCTCCCCAGTCTGTAAACAGTTCAGGTTGGAGCCTGGGGCACAAGCTGGTGGCCCATCTCAGCTTCTTGTCAGCTGACACTGGCCACACAGAGCACGGGACTTCTAGTTTTTTGGTAATCCGAAGTCTGCTGGCTCTGCAAGACGAAGGTGGAGCCAAGTGACGAAATCTGGCCTCACTGAGGCCCCTTGTCATTTTTTGTGGAGTCTAAATAAACAGAAATTTGGAAGACTTAAAGATGAGGTAGTACAGTAGGTTTCAAAGTCCTGTGGAAACCAATACAGTAACAGGGAAAACAACAGCTGGAGTTACTGTGTATTTGTACTGAGTGCCAGGCCCTGGGCTAAGTGCCTTAGGTACGTTCATCATTCCATCCATTCAGCTCAGCCCTGTGAAGGAGGCAGATTGCTATCCTTTCGTGGAGGATGGAGCCAGGGCACAGAGCAGTTTTAAAAAACCTGCCCACAGTTCCAGATCTAGAAAGTACTGGAGCCTAGTCAGTCTGGCTCCAGATTCCAGAAGTGGGGCATATTCTGGAGGAGGGACAGACCTGCCCATCTGGCTACCTTCTGCCTCTCATCAGAGCAGCCTCCGAAGGGTCCACAGAGCCTCCAGGACTCTGGGGAACTTGAGAAAATGATGGAGCCACCCAATCCCTCCTCCCCACCACTAACTCCTCTAACCACACTGCCCCCAAGTTGCCTGCAGTCTCCACTTGCACACCTTCTAAGGGGCACACTGCCTCCTGGCAGAGCCCACTCTGTTTCTGCACAGCTGAGACCCTTCCAAGAGTCCTCTGTACCAGGGGACCACGCTTACCTCGTTCTGCAGGCCTAGCCGTAGGCGAGTCTGTCACTTGGGAAGTCTGATTGTGCATCCCTCCATAGGGTGGCCTCCAGGTGTATTCTGGCTGCAACAAGACTGGTGCTTAGTGATCAGTAACCACACATGGAAATTACAATAGCAGCTGTCATGCCAAAACAGTACTAAATACATATTAACCAAGTATATAGTTGTCCTTTTGTATCCTCGAGAGACTGGTTCCCCCTACCCAAGGATAACAAAACCCGCAGATGTTTGAGTCCCTTTAATGAAACGTTGTAGCATTTGCATATAACCTACGCATGTCCTCCCATATACTTTAAATCACCTCTGGAATACTTATATAATACAATGTAAATGCCAGGTAAATAGTTGTTATACTGTATCCTTTAGGGAATAATGACAAGAAAAAGAAACTCTGTATGTGTCCAGTAGAGACACCACCATTGTAGACCTAATTCCACAGGACATGTGAGTGACAGTGTAACAGTTTTCCAAATACTTTCTTTTTACTGAATTTATCGGGGTGACATTGGTTAATAAAATTATACAGGTTTCAGGTGTATAATTCTATGATATGCCATCTGTATATCATATTGTATGTGCACCAGCCCAAGTCAAGGCTCTTTCTGTCACCATTTATCTGCCTATGACCCCCTTCTAACCTCCCTGAATGTTTTCAACCCACGGTTCACGGAATCCACGGTTCACAGAATCCACGGATGGGGACCCAGTGGATAGGGAGGGCTGACTGTAATCGCACCCTTACAACAATCCAGGCTGCCACTCCCACTTTACCGGTAAGGAAACTAAGCCACAGGGGGATTACACAAGTTTTTGAAGGTCATCCATCTAGGAAAGCAGCCAAGTTTCTATTTGAATGCAGGTCTCTACGACCCCAGTTTATTAAGCCTCACACCATACTCTAGCGTTTAAAGCTGTGTGTAAAGAACCGTCACAGGGAGAGAAGTTGGAAGAGGCTGGAGAGCAGGCTGCTGTCACTGTCCCGTTGACAGTGGGGATGTCTGAGACAGCTGTGGCAGAGGGACCAGACAGGATGGGACCTGTGACAGCAGCTGTCTGGAGACAGAATGATAAGCAAGGAAAAGAAAAAAGCAAAAAAGGCAAAGAGAGGAGAAAAAAGGAAAGGAAACTGCAAAAGGGAAAGAGACGGAAGAGGAAAGGGAAAGGGAGAGAACGCGTGGTGAGGGTCGGTGCTGCCTGACCACCTGTGGAACTCGTAAGAAAAAGTCTGACCCGAACTCTGATATGCCTGGCCTGGCTGGCTGGCTGGATGGAGCCCTCCTTGTGGCCACACCCTCTTTCTCAGCCTTTTCTGTTCTACATCAGTGACCCTGAGCAGCTCTGGAGTGGACAGTGCCCCCCGGGAAAGCAGGCCAGAGCCATGCCCCGGACATCTGAGTGCTGGTAGGAGGGAGCTGGAGCTTCTGACACCCTCACCTGGCTTTGCCCTCTGGAGTATCTGGAGTGGCCTGTGTGTAGGTCCTAGAGTGAAGGAGGGACACAGACTCACCAGATGGAAGAGGCGCGAGTTGGGGTGTGGGGGCGGGTGCTCCATGGGCATGGGGGGTGGAAGGTATCGGATCTGGGACCGGTCCTCGAAGCCGTGGTGTGGCACCATGGCTGGCATGGGTGGGTAGGCATAGGGGTAGGCGGCGCAGAGGTGCTCCGGGTGAGGCTCCACATGGTAGCGCTCCGCCGAGGCCTACGAGAAAGGCTGGGGTCTGGCTCTAGCCTGTGCAGCCTGTCACGGGCTGTCCCCAGTGACACCCATCTCATCTCTCATCCTCTAGAATTTCAGTTCTCGAGCACTGGCTGGTACACAGGCAGGGAAGGCTGGCACTTGGACATGGAGGCTGCTACATAGGCATCGAGCACTGGCTGGTATACAGACAGGGAAGGCTGGCACATGGGCACAGACTGCTGGCACCTGGGCATGGAGGCTGCTACATAGGCGTCGAGCACTGGCCTGTACATGGACAGGAAGGCTGGCACATGGGCATGGAAGGTCAACAACGACGACAAGCTAATGTGACCTGAGTACTTACTCTGCCCTAAGTACTCTTCTAAGTGCTCTACCAGCATGGCCTCATTAGTTAGCTGGGCACCTGAACACTGCCTCTCCCACCAGACTGCAGCTCCCTGGAGGAGGTCAGGCAAAGTGCGTGCTGCTGCCTTCCCCAAGCCTCCTCACCTTTGCCTTCCTCTTCTGCTGTTTAAGGGCTTCTTTTGCCTTCTCTTCATCTTTGAATGCTTTTAGCTAAGAGAAGACAGGAGGGGGAGATGATTGTCAGCTCCGGTGCTTCACGAGCAGCCCCAGGGTTGATGATCAGATGCACGGGGCCAGCGGCCTGGGCTGTCCTCCCTGGCTCAGCTCTGGGGAAGGGCCCCGAGGGGCACACAGTACAGCCCAGGCTGGTGGCTGCAGGAAGGCCTGTTCATTGTAGGCGGTCAGAAGAGTTCCCGTGAGCTCATTGCTTCTGTGCTTCCATAGTAACACTTCTCAGCTGCATGCTGGGAGACAGTGGGGAACTGGGGGCCAACCCCTAAATTTGCTTTTTAAAGGCATCAAGAGTGGCTGAAGAAAAGTCAGAGCTAGAGGTCAGAGTGGGGGTGGGCTGTCCTGCTGAGGCTCACAGAAACTCAGTAGCAGAGCCGGAAGGAGTGAATGATGTGACATCCAGTCTCACCAGGGACCCTTCAATCCGCACCCCCAACCACCACAAGGGCAGGCCAACGGCCCCTCCTTGGGCCGGCTCTTCTCACCTGGGCGTTTGACAGGGTGACCTGGGTCTGCAGTTTCTCCACCTGCTTCTTCAGCTCCTCCTTCTCCTCATTCATGCGCTCCCGATCGCTGCGCTCCCTCTGGAAGTCCTCCTCAAAGATCTTCACCTGGGGGCGCATGGAGGGGAGAGGTGGGGTGAGGTAAGGGAGGAGGGGCAGCTCTGAGTGGAGCCTCAGACCTGCTGAGGCCCAGAACTCCAGCCTGTTGTTACCCCATCTCGAGAGCCTTACCCCCAACTTCAGAGTACTTCTGGATCCCTCAGTTTTATAGCCTGGGCTTCAATACAGGGCTTCACTTAAAGAAGGGGATCTATGGCCATCAGCCAGGCTGATCCGTTCACTCTGCTGCAGCCCTAGAGGTGGAGGCCATGGACTAGAGTGTGGATGGAAGACCCTCCGAGAGCAGAAGGCCTACAAAACTTGTCCCAAGACTCCCGGGGGTGCCTGGCAGGGAAGGGGCTGGCATGAGGCTCCGCCTCTGCACCTGCAGATTCAAATCCTTACTGGTTCCACATGACTTACAAGCATCCACATCATGGCACCACACAGAAACGCACGGGACAACTATGGCCTTTTCAATCGTCTTTCAAATCTGTGTCCCTTGAGGAAAAAGTCTCCATTTTATGCTAGTAGGTCTTTAATGCCTTGCTAATATGTGTTAATCTCCTTTAAATAACGGGAAGGAGGACTGAAGTTCAGATTCTACATCAGTCAAGAGTAGCCAGCTAGAGTTTAATAACACTGTTTGGCTTTTACTGTATTTCTTGCTTATGGTGACTTTCTATTTATGCAAATAATAAATAGGTTTTTCTACTTATAGTAGTGATATAAAACTCATTACATTTATTAAAAGTAATTCATTTAAAATTTATTTTTAAAATTTATTTATTTATTTATTTTTAGAGAGAAGGAAAGGAAGGGAGAAAGAGAGGGAAAGAAACATCAACGTGTAGCTGCCTCTTGTGTACCCCAAACTGGGGACCTGGCCTGCAACCCAGGCATGTGCTCTGACTGGGAATTGAACTGGTAACCCCTTTGGTTCACAGGCTGGTACTCAATCCACTGAGCCACACCTGCCAGGGCTAAAATTTATTCTTAAAATACTAGGTAAATAATGGCACAGCTAGGGCATAGAGATGGCTAAATCTTAGAGGTGGCAGAGGAATGACCTACCGAGGGACACGTTGCTGGAAAGGGTGAGCCTACCGCCACATGGGGTCCGGGCAGTGACTAGAAAGTGGGCTACTGAGTATGGCTCCTGAGTGATTCCAAGCCCCTCCTGGGTGTGCAGGAATGTTCCACCTCCCACCTGGCTCCCTCCCCTCAGGCTCACCTGCTGTTTCAGCAGTTCATTTTGTGTGACCAGCTCCTGTTTTCTGAGGAGGCCCCTGGCTCCCTCGGGGCTCCCAAAGGCTGCTGGTGGAGATGATGGGGAGGCCTGGATGCTTAGTGCTTCCTCTAGGGCCTGAGATCAGGAAGAGAGGGGATGGGCCCATCAGCAGAAGTCCTGAAAGTTAGGCCCCACCGGTGGGGTCTCCCTCAGGGACCCGCTTCCTGATGATAATCACCGCCACCACCACCACCACCTTACAAATGCTATCCTGTTTATTGACGCTATCCATGCATCACCTTACTGAACCCTCTCCGCAGTCCTAAGACTATCATCCCCATTTTACAGATGCTCAAAATGAGGTTCAGAGACCTGAAATGATTTGTTCAAAGTCATAGCTAGTAAGCAGCAAAGTGAGGATTCAAATCCAGAATGTGCTGTTAATGTTAACCAGCAGCCTACACTGGGGTCTTCATGTAGAAGGGAGAATTTCCCTTTCCCTGAGCAGATGTGGCCCAGTCCCAGCACCCACACCTAGAAGGAATATTAGGTCCTTTGGGAGAATCTTCAGTCTCCTCGACCACTGCCCTGCCCTGAGATCTTTAGCTTCTACAGCCCATTCCCACCAAGCCAACCCTTCCATCCTCAACTCTTCTGCAGTTAGATTAGACTGGACTTTAATTTTAACTTGCTCACACATTAAAAGGTTTCGAGTCACTGGTTTTCTCCTCCAACCCTGTTAACGTGTTGCTCGAGGACTCTGGAACACTCATCAAGACCGGTCTGCTCATCCCCACTGCACTCAGCCCCCAGACAGCAGGGCCTCTGCCCGTCACGTGCCAGCACAGCCCACGGAGCCTCCCCGGACAGCACAGATAAGAAACACCTTGCTCAGATTGGACCTGGGTCCTCACGGGGTCCCCTTGACTCCCCCAGAAACACAGGGCAGCAGCTGAGCTGAGAAGTCAATTCAGGATGCTGTGAGGGGAGGCCGTGGCTCCCTTCCACCTCCCGCTGCATCTGCCCCATTTTCTCCGTGAGGAGACGGAGGTCCAGGGGCAGGGAGAGCCTTGCCCCGATAACCCGCACCCATGTCTCCGTCCCAGCCATGCCATGGAATCCCGGAGGGCAGTGGTCCTGCCTGTGCCATCTCTGCGACCAGCACCGTGGTCACACATTCTGCCTGGATTTAGGCCCCAAGTCCCCCAGCTCGGGACAAATCATTCTTTTCTCTGAGATCAAGTCCCAGGGACCTCAGACTCAGCATAATCAATGCTTTTCGAACGCCAAAACCAAATGGGAGGGAAAAGCTGGCCCACGGATGGAACAAGCCCTCCAGACCTCCACAGGATGCTTCCTTTCAAAGGTCCCTCCATCAGTGCATTCCTCTGACCCCTGCACTGCGAGGAGGGCAGGGCGGGAATGAGGCCAACCAGGGTTCAGAGGGCAACAGAGAGGCCCCAAGAGGGTACAGGCCTGGCCTGGCCCACTGCCACGTGCCCTGGCACGGAGGGTAGGGTTTCTGCTTTACCCGGCCCACCCTGGGCACCCCATCTCCCTGGGCCCCACTTCCTAAGGGCAGGGACCTTCAGCCCTGTGCTCGTCTGCCCCCGTCAGCGAGTATTTCCTGAATGTGTGCTCGGTGACAGGGACTGTGCCAGGCGTCAGGTGGACATGCCCTAGAGAAGACGCATACTACACGTGAAGAAAGAATGTTAAATAAGCAATCATAAGAACACGTGAGAAGGGGTGTGAAAGATGTTGCCTACACTCTAGGGGCATAGAACACGGTGACCCGAATGAGATTCTGGGAAGGTGTTGCTGACCTGAGCAGGGTGGCACTGTGTGAGGAAATGGCACGTCCAAGGACAGAGAGGGGAGTGGGCACAGGCTCGTCCCAGGCTGGCCACTCAGCGTGAGGGGCGGGAAGGGCAGAGGTGGGGGATTCTCGGGACAGCACCGAGACCCTCAGTACCAGCGCCCTGACCCAGGCTTGCCCCTACTGTTCGGAGGGCCGGGGCACTGGTGACGGGGGGCGTGGCAGCTGGGCTCAAGGAAGCTCCACCTGCCCAAGGGACCAGGGCCGAGGCACCCACCTTGTTGAGCCGCTGGATCTCCTTTTCCTGGTAATCTCGCTGCCGGGTCAGAGGGCTCAGCTGATCCTGCAGGTGCCGGACCTTCTGACGCAGCTCCTGGGCCTCTGTTGACAGCCGCTCCTTGTCAGTCTGCGGGGAGCACAGGGCTGGTGAGCAGGAGCCTCCCCAGGAGGCCTGCCCCCGAGCTCACCCAGGCACCCCTCTCTTGCTCTCAGCAGCCCTCGCAATGCTCAGACATAACTCACGGTGCAAGGCACCTGGAGTCAGAGCAGCGAGGCCCATCTTGGCGAGTGAGGCCCTGGGTCCTGACACCTGGGGCGCTGTCACAGACCTCCCTGGTCTAACCTCATCTATCTGCCATAGGTAAGGGCTTCTGAACATGAGTCACACATGGGCTTCAGGAGGTCTGCGAGCCCCAAACTGAATGCTGAATTTCCCCTATGCAATTTTCTAAGGAGAAAACACCATAGTTTCTACCAGATTTGCACAGGCATCTTCTGTGACACACAGAATGTGAGAACCCCTGAGACTCTCTAAAGGACCTTCCTGCTCTTAGTCTCAGAATCTAGAGAAGACACTCAAAGACTTAACTGTAGCATAAGGCAGAAAGTGTTCTCCACAGAGAAACAGTGCTGTGAAGTCAGAAGAGACAACGCTATAGTCAAAATGAAATCAGAGAAAGCTTCAAGGTGGAAGCGCTGCCACACTCACACTATGGAACAATCAGGGCTTCTTCCCTGCAGAGGGCCACAGTGGGACTGGCCTATCGAGGGCATCAAGTCCTAGCCCCTTTATGTGACAGGAAATGACTACAGGGAGCGGGGAGCTGACCTATCCCAGGCTACGCAGTGAGCTGGGGCTGGAGACCCGGTCTCTCGATGCATGTACTCGCTCACCTTCCCAGTCAGAGGAAGTATTTAAAACAGGAGAGGGCAGTCTTGGTCAGAACCTGTGGGAGCTGCCTAGACTCCCACTAGGGAGGCTCCAGGGATAGCATGGCTTCTGTCCTTCCCTTCGGGGCTAGCCTCACTTCCCCTCAGCTGAGAGGGGGTGCTGTCAGACCCACCTACTGATTCTCGAGCCAGGGATCTGGCTGACAGTCACAAGATGTGACAGCACTCAAGAGATAAGATAGGCAGTGTCCTCCCCAATCCTCATCTTCAAGAGGAGGGGCGGTCCCTGAGGCCAGGCTGACAGCCCAGATCAGCCCCTGGGTGTCACATGCCGCTGAGAGAGAACTCTGAAATGCAATCTGCGTTGAAAATGTCCACTTTTAAGCTAAACAACAGCCTGGGCCCAGTTCCCATGAAAGGGAAGACACTGTGACATAAAATCTCCCTGAGTCTGGGGGTCAAATGGCCTCTCCTTGTTAAGCTGTAACAGGACCCTGTAGGGCCCGGGCTGGTTTCAGTCACATGCCGCCGCTCCAGGCAAAGCATTCCTGGCCCCCCAGAACGAATCTGGCTCCACTTTCTGCCCTCTCCCTGACCCTGTGACTTCTGTGCAGTACTTAATACTTAATGCACTTCTGCTTGTTTGCTTCCCTAACCCATTGTTTAGCGTCTCCTCCCCCTCAAAGGTGGGACTGGACTGCTGTGGCTGAGTCCCTACACCCTGCACAGAGGCAACGGTGTGCTCTGTTGAACAATGAGTAGGTGAACCAATCTAGAAGCTTCATCTCATGAGCTGGCCCCTCCCCCTCCAGGAGCCATCACGGCTGGAAACAATCAACAGCACCCCACTCCCACCCTGGGCACCATAGCCTGCCTCTTTTATATTCTGTGCTTCCCAAGCCCGGAAGACTGTAACTGGACAAAAAGTTCCTCTGAAGGAAAATAAGAAAATACAAAAGCAACAGCTAATCCAATCTTCCCCATTTTTAGAAGAGAAGCTAGGGCACGGGGAAGGAAAGGGCTTTTGCCTACGGCCACACAGCCCTGTAGCACCAGAGCCAGAGCTGGAACCCCGTCTCCCGACTCCTGCTCCTCCTTGTTCGCCCCACTGACTCCTGGTTAATAAGGAGGGAGGAGTGGGCCTCCTGGAGCTGAACCCGGGATCCAGCAGTCACACTTGCCTCTTCCACTTCAATCTTGGACTTGGCCAGGAGGAGCTTGCGGTCAAAGTCACGCTGCTTCTGCTCCCGTTCAGCTTCCAGGTCAGTCACCTGCTTCTGCAGGTCCGCCAGCTTCTGGCGCAGCTCAGTGATCTGGGTTCAGAGGCAGAGGGCAGGGTGCGTGAGGGTGATTGTCCGAGGTTCAAAACTGCTGAGAAGGAAGCAGCAGGCAGGACAGAGGGGATGCGCCGATAGCAGCCAAGAACCTGGGTGCACGTGGCCTTGGCTTCCCACAACTCCCACGCTACCTTCTGCTCATACTGCTGCTTCATGGACCGGAAATGCTGATCCCACTGCTTGTTCACTTCAAGCAGCTGTGGGGAGAGATGGGGGTCAGAGCGGCGAAGCAGAGCAGGACCACAGAAGGCCAGCTCCACGCGTACCAGCGTCCCGAGGAGCGCACGGTGTGTGCGAACGCTGGCCACACGCTGCCTCAGTCCCTCACTTCTCAGCAACTCGGCGCTGACCAGAGATCCCCCTTTATTAACCGCCATCTTTTGTCCTTGCCAGGACAGCAAGACAAACACCGAGGCACAAAAACAGTGATTGAGTTCCGTGTGCAGTCATATGACACACACTCACTTAGAGGGCAGTCTGGCGCTATGCGTAAAAACTTGAATTTCCACTCTCTCTAACCCAATAATCCCACCATAAGAAAAGTAACCAAGGGAAGCACTTGCACATACAAATGTATGTACAGCACTGATCATCTCGATAACGTTTGTATCACAAAAAAATCCAGAGGCCGACCTAAGCAGGGAAACTATAGTGTGATCAGAAAATGGAGCACTGTGAGCTATTCGGAAAACCTCATACACTGCCTCAGGTCTCAGGGGAGGACACTGCTCCTCTGCCACACTCTCAACGTGGTAATTCCTCAGGGACAACAAACAGCCCTGCATCATAAACAAATAAAATAATGGGAAAGGGTATCCTAAGTTCAGAAACACAGAATAAAAAGTACTCAGAGTTGAAGGTATAGTTATATATGTATATACTTATACATACACTCAAAGACAGTTTATTTTCAGGAAAAAAATTGCAGTGCAACATGTATAACCTTTTTCTATTTTAAAAAAGATTACACATCAGTAAGTACATAGAAGAAAACAAGGAACATGTAACGAATTATTATTAACTATGGTCATCTTTAGGAGGTGAGATTCTCAAATCCTTTTACAATGGACACTATATTACTTTTGTAACTGGAAAAAACACCTTACGGCAATACAAACACAAAGCTAAAATTAATGTGCACTAAGCGGAGGGCTAAAGGAACCTGACTTCCAAATGTTGCCGGCAGACCAGGGAGGCAGGAAGGCCCAGGAACCTGGGGAGGAACCCAAACTCTGTGGGGAGGAGAGGCTATTAGGTCAGAGAGGACTGGGCTCCACCTGGAAGTATGGCCCAGGCGTGGGAGATGGAGGAGCACGCACGAGATGCAGAGAATGCCTCAACCTCTGGAAACTCTCAGCTGGTTAGAAGCAGCACCACAGAAGGCATGGGCTCTCTCCTGCTATGACAGTCCCTCCCTAAACCAGCTGCGTGGTGACAGATGAACTCCAGGCTGCCCACTGCTGAGGCTGAAACTCACCTACCTTATCACAACCTCTTTCTACTATCCCTCCTCTGTCAACAATTTTAGGTTGTGCCACAAATGCCACCTCCTCAGAGTGACCCGTGTAGGAAAGGGGGATGACCCAAGAGATGAGAGTCTAGGACAAGACAGCTAGTCTCTCCTATGACCAGATGGTTCAGTGGTCATCATGGCAAAGCCAAGGGAAGGTCTTTGTGCTGGGTCCCAGGAGGCCACCTACCTCTGTGCGCTGCTGCTCCAACATCTTCACCTTCTTCTCAGCTGCACCCAAGGCTCCCACCTCTGGGATCTTGCCTGCTGCCACACTAGCCTGGGGAGAAACAGAGAGGGGCCTTTAGCGAAGCCTCAAATAACTTTCTCTCACCACTAAGAGCTCCCCCAGACTCCCTCACCTAGTCTGCCACCTCTCTATCCTCCCACCCACCAGGACATCGCTACACAACCCGCCATGACTAAGCCCTCTTGGGGAAGTCCCCTGAGATCATCATTCACCCTCCCTGACCCACAGTGGCTCCTAGGTCCTCCTCCCCACCCTCCTCCCCTGCCTCCCCGCAGCCTCTTCTTTCCTGGCTCAGGCTGTAGCTCTAAGTACTGCCGACTGCCTCCTCTCCCCCACCCGACATCAGCCAACAATCCTCTGGCCTGGAAGGCAAGAGTGATCTGCTTTTAAATGCCTCATAAAATCATTATTTAAAAATGCTTTTGGAAAGACACAAAAATAAAGATGTGTGTATTTAAGATTAGTACATGTACACACATTTCCTGGCTCTGACCTCTGAGAGGCCTACAGCAGTGACACTCCAGTAGCAACGAGCACACCGAGGGCCTGGATCCTGGCTTCTCAATACCATTCTCCAGCAAAAAAGGAACACAACTCCTTGGACAGGTGGTTAATTCCAGGGCTGGGGAAGGGAATGGGTTTGGAGCATCTTATGGTGCCAGAAAGTAAGAAAGTGCTTAATAACAACAACGATAGTGGCATGTCCAACGGGCATGGGAGACAACATGAGAGAGCTTCCTTCAGCGAAGCTGGAACAAGGAGAACAAGAAAACAAATTGTGACAGTACTGGATTAGAGCCCAAAGAATAAAATAAATATCCTTGAGTCCACAATGCTAGAAAGTAATAGCTGAATAATTAAGTGGGGAAAAGGGACCACTTTCCTTGGTGAAGAATTCCAACGGGTGGCTATGGAAGGCAGGAGGGACACACGGAACTGCCATCTAATACTACAGTTACCACAGTCACCGCAGCGAGACTCCCTGACGGACACTGAACTCAGTGAGTGACCGTGTGAGGAGAGGCAGGACATCTGCACAGCCTCCAAGTCTCTCCTCAAAAATAAGTATTAATTACAAAGAGAAAACACGTCACTTTCTATAGAGAAACCTGCCAGCCACCCCTCAGCCACAAGATCCAGGTGAGAGGTAGCAAGACACACGGACCTCACGTGGCCTTGGCCCAGCACACCAGGAAGGGCTTGGTGTCACTCGTGCGCATTCCTGCCCAGGCCTGTCACCTCAGCCCGATCGCGAGAACACGTCCAAGTGAACCCAAATGGAGGGACAGTCTACAAACACCTGGCCAGCGAACCCCAAAGTGCCAAGCTCATGAGAGACAAGGGGCTACTGGGACCTGACACAGAGTGGGGGAGACTGAAGAGTTCTGACAGCTAGATCCAACGTGGAACCTGGGACAGATCCGGGCACAGAAGAACACGGATGGAAAACTGCTGGGCCCTGCGAAGTCAGCAGTTCAGTTACCAGCACTGCGTTTTCTCGTTCTGATCACTGAACTGTGGCTGTGCAAGACTTGAAGGTGTGGAGTGAGCCCTGAGGGCAGAACTTGGGAGGCTCAAGTGCCCCCTGCAGGATAAGGTCTGTAAGCACACCACAGAACAGGGGTACAGAGAGCAGGGCGGGGGCCTCCTACAGGGGGCGCTGTGCATAACATTACTGAGGAAGGAGGAAAAGGCGGTGCCAGGCTCCCGGAGGGTACACTCTCAACCTCCACAAAGACTGGATTTGGTGCCTGGATGCTGGCACCAAATCCGCCACTAAAAGCAACAGCTAATGTTGATGGTTGACCACAGGCCAGGCACTGATCCTACTCTCCAGGCGTCACAGCCCTGAACTCTCTGATGCAGGTTAGCATCTCCATTACACGGAGGAAGAGACGGAGGCCAGCGAGCATATGTAACTTGTTCAGGACGGCAGCAGCATTCCACCCACGTGTGACTCTCGGGCACGGGTGCCACTGCCAGGCGTGCCTCCCACGGGACCTTCCTCTGGGCAGGACGGTAAGAACATCTGGCCTTTCCAGGGAGTCAAGTGCGATGAGTTGATATTAAAGGGCTTTCGAAAAATGAAGGGGCCTGCCCACAGAACCCCAAGAACCCAGGGGAGATCAGGGGAGTCCCCAAGTCACTTCCACAAGAGGGCAGGCAAGGCAGGCTCTGATGTGAGGGCTAAGCAGAAGCAGAGAGGGGCTCCTTGGGCAGGATTCAGAAGGCCACTTCTCAGCACGGTTCCCTGCTGGACCCAGGTCTGCCAGAAAGCAAGTGGTACAGGACAGCACAAGGTCACCCTTTCCAGCCTCCTGGCATGGCTGGGTCATGGAGTAATAGCCCTGGCCTTCCTACCTTACAGGTGGAGCAGAGGTCCAAATAGGACAATGGATTTACCAGCCTTGGGTAAACTCTTCAGTAACAAGTAATTAAGTTATTAGGATGATTACAATGATCACATAGGTGTGGGGCTTGTTAAAGATACCAAGTCCTGTACTGCAGCCAGGGGAAAGGCCAGCCAGGCAAGGGAAGGGGCAGCCAGCCCCTGCTCAGGGACTGGATGTGAACCAGGGTGAGAGCAGGGGGCAAGTGGGCTGGTCTGGTGGCATTACAAGGCCATACCCTCCTCTCTCCATGTTGGAAGTTCCAGAACACAATCATAGGAACTTAGCAGAGTCCCCTGAGAGGCTTGTAGGGGGCTAAAAAACACCCTAGTTCTGCCCAAAATATCTGAGAGGTTAAACTGACATTTGGGAGCCACCTGGTAAGAGCGACCTTGACAAACTAGGATGTATTTAGGGAACGTGCTCACACTGAGCAAAGGACTCGCTGCCACCTTCTACAGGCAATGGCTGGAGGAACCAGAGCTATTCAGCCTGGTGAAGACAGGGCTTGTGAAGGGACATAGAACACGTTTGTGGTGGGCAGCCTGAATGTGTCACAAGGAATGGATGCTCCATGTGGTTGAAGGCAGAGTGAGGGTTGAGCAGTGGAAGCTCCAGGGGGGTAGATTGTTGGGTCAAGCCAAGGAAAAGCCATCCGGCAACTAGAACCTCCGGGCAGAGGAGCTGGCTGCAGCAGGAGGCAGTGAGCTCACTGCCACCAGAGGCAGCAACGGGGCCTAGGCGCCAGCCCCTGGGGGACGCGTGGAAGGAATTTCCGACCACATACCTGTGGCTCTCCGGCTACCCACTTCTTGCCCGTGCCTTCCACCTTGGGTGAGCTCAGCTGCCCGCAGGCATCCTCTTTGCCACTGCTCATCAACAACTTCTTGAGCTCCATGTTTTCCTCCCTGGGTTGAAGGCAAACAGAGGTTACATGCTGGCCCTGGGTTGGGAAGGGCAGGGGCCTCGGACCTACTACTCATCTGAGTCCTGGGGTGAAAGGACTGGGGCGAGCCCTGAAACCTTTCCCAGCTGGAACCAAAAAGGACATCCTTAAGCCACTTGGGGGCAATCTGTGGGCCTCCCCAGAAGTTGCCAATCAGCGGCAGGGTTTCCCCAACTGTGGTATGCCTATAGACAGGAGATCTTCAGGACGCAACCAAACCTGCATTAAATAACCCTGGACCACACTCTGGTGAGGAAAGTACATCTTTTCCAATTATGTTTGAACTTCCCATGTACAGGAAGGGAACGTCTCAGTTAACAGGTCTTGAGCACCTCTCTAGTACTCCGGTTTCCGGCTCAGAGCCTTCAGTGGGCAACGGTACTTCGCCAGAATTATGAACACCCTCTCATTTCATTGCATTTACTGCTGGAGTTATAGTTTATTTATGAGAGGTAATGCAGTCTTCTACTTACTCTAATGAAAGCTTTCCTTGTCACAATTTTAAGTCAAAAAACATGGTTCAAAGTAAATTCTTAAGTAAATAATAAAGTTGGTGATACAGAATGTAATAAAAGTGATACAGATTCAGGTGTGACTGAAATGTGGACAGTATTTAAGTTCTGTTTGCCAGTTGGGTTTCCATATGACAACACAAAAATGGAGAGGTAAAGTGGCTTTCCCCAGCTCACAGAGTAGGGTCCTGGTTCTTGCCCTCTAGTCATGAGTCGTTCCTCCAGCCCAGGTTTTTGGGTCTGTGGATGGAGTCCTTATAGCTGTAAGACTCCAAATGCTTGGAAATAAATAAATGCATGCAGATTCAAAGTGGACAGAGGCTCAGTAGTTGCACATTACTCCACCTGGACCTCATGTGCCTGTCTCTGAGACTATCTCCCTCTGCACAATGAGGTCACAGTTTAGCCCTCATGATCTCAAAGGGCCCTCCGAGTTCTGATGGTCAAGATCAGTGCTTCTCAAATGTGATCCTCGGCCAGCTCACAGCAAAATCAGAGGCCCTTTGGAAAATGCGGATGCCTAGGTCTTGCCTCAGACCTACTGGCTAAGAATCTTGGCAGAGCAGGGAGGGTGGGAGTGTACACTAGTCTGCCTTCCTGACCCTTGGTGACCCTGATGCATAATCAGGTCTGGGACTCACTAGCCCTGACTGGTCTCAGGAAAACTGCAGAACAGAATGATGACCAGCAGGGGGAGCAAAGTCCCAAGCTCTCTCTCCTACAGCCAAGCAGCAGCAGTTAGCAGGCTAAGCTTAGGGGCAAGTTTGCAAGGAAGAAGTGCAATCTGCACAGACCTGCTTCTGAAGCTCTTAAGGCACTTTATAAACAGAGACTCCCCAAGGTACCCAAGGAGAAGAACCAAGAGACATCCAAAGCAGGGCTCTGGGCACAGGCCCCAGAGCCCTCAGCCTGGAAATCAGTGCCATGCACCACCCCCTCCTCCTGGCCATCCCACTCCTCATCCTGGCTCTAGGAGCCTGGACCTACCGCAGCCTCTCAGCAGCCTGATCCCGCTGTTCCAGGCCCTTGTCCAGTTTGGCCTTCAGAGCCTCATTCTCCTTCCGAAGCTGCTCACACAGGGTCTGCAGGGCAGAGGGGTAGATGAGGGTGAGGGAAGGGAAGGGGTGCACCCCTAGTGCAGGTTGATGCTGGAGGACAGGACAGGGGCTACAACCATAGTAATGGTGCTGTACCGTGTCATTACTAAGTTCTCAACCTTTCAACAAATACTTAGTGAGCACCTAACCGTGCCAGCTACGTGGCTGGGTGATCTTCCACTCACTGCATCGCTGGAGCCTCACAGCGTCCCCAAAGCTACATAATTCATCTCTATTTTCAAAGTGGGCTAGTGCAGGTGAATTAATTTGCATGAGGTTGTACAGCTGTTAAGAACCACCAAGGGGATTGAACTCCATCTGGCAGGCCCTCACCTAGTCTCTCTCCCTGCCCCCTTCCCTCCCCCAAATGTCATGTAAGAGCAGAGAAGGGAGGCAATGGCCTGAGCTGGGCAGGAGGTAGGGACTCTGAAATCTACCAGATGGTCCACCTGTTCCCTTCTACTTCCATTTCCCTAGGGCTCGATGCAATCATGTGACTAGTTCTGGCCAAGGAATGATGAGTGCAAGTCGTGCGTCCCTCCTGGTCTCTTCTCCCCAGTGCCTGTGGCTGCCTCATATTCCAAAGGCCATAAGATAAATGGGCCACTAAACTAACTGTGGAGCAGAAACAAATCCCTGCCATATGGAACGAGAGAAAACTTTCATGTTCTCCTGAGGGATTTCAGAGTTGTTTGGTTCACAGGAGAGACTTGGGAAGGCACTGAAGCCTGAACCCGGGGGATGGTCAGACATGAGAGGTCCAAGACGAAGAGAAGAGAAAACTACTGTAACTGCTTCCAATGCGTAGCAGAGGCCTTGTGCCATACTCGGCCTGGACATGTTTGTCAAGTAAACCAAGAAACGAATCAATGAATGAATGAAGAGGAACTGGAGGAATGTGCCTCTACCCACAGGTGGGGCAAATACCCAGGATGCCACGGCCCTGGGCGGGGCCTCCAGGGAACAGAATGTCCTGCTCCTGGCCATTAAGAGAAGTTCAGGACATAGACTCGTGTGCTGTCTACCCTTCTAGGCTAGGGGCTGTTTCTTCCAAGTTTCTAGGAAAATGCCCCAGGCATGAAGCAGCTGACGGAGAAAGGTCGTCACAAACGTCATCGTGTCCCATCAAAGGGGCTAAGAGAGCTCACCTGTGAGTTCGTTAGTTCATTTGTTCGTTCATTCATTCATTTGTTCACCAAGTGTGCATTAAGCACCTATTAAGTGCCAGGCACTGGGATACACTGATGACTATGACAGACAAGCTACCTGCCTCTCTTGTGAGGCTTATAGTCTAGCAGGAAATTCAAGGAAAAAAACCCCACACGGTAAGACTTTTCTGTTCGCACACGGTAAGACTTCTCCCCCATTGACTGGGTGCCTGAATGTTTGCAGACATGAATGAGGCCTCAGACCAGTGACTGGTGTAGGAGGGCTCAGAAGAGAGGACCAGCTCTGTCAACCAAAGGGATAGGTGCTTGGGTCCTAACTGAGCAGGTCCTTTGGGAGCCTCAGTTTTACCATCTGTACTTCCCTACCCCCAAGCCCTCAAGGCTAAGATCAAAAGGTCATGATCAAATCCTAACAGTGACTATTTTTCGAATGCTTACGGGTTCTAGCCTGTACCAAGGGCTTCATTTAACGCTTACAGCAATGCCATGAGGTAGGCATCCCCAGCACTGTGCTACTGATAGGGAGGTGAAGGACAGAGAGGATAAATGACTTGTCCAAGGTCACTTGGCAACATGTACTCCTTGAACCAAGGACCTTATGACTTCAAGGCTGGGGCTGGCCTGGGAAGTAAATCTGACTTCATTCCCATGGCACAGGGAGAGTCATGAGAGGAAGCTTCCTCTGCTGGGGAGGCAAGCTGGGACAGGGATAAGAGCACGGGCTTTGGAATATGACAGATTGACGTTGAAATCCCAAGTGCACCATCTACCAGCTGGGCAACCTTAGGCAAAATAAATAAATAAATAAATAAATAATAAAATAAAACAAAACCACCTCTCAAAGGCTGCATCCCCAACTCCAAAGTGGGAATAATGCCTTTGCTCCCTCCCTCTCCCCACCGGTCTGCGGAAAACCAGGCAGGGCCGTTGCCACCTGCCTGCATCCCTAGCCCAAGGGTACCCCAACCATGAAATCTGTACTGCCTACCCCATATTTCCCAATTTCCTTCCTCTTCCTTATTCCTTCCCACAACTTCCTTACCCTGCTTACCACCCCAAACAAGAAGCCCCAAATCAGCCCCCAATGTCAGTGTCACTCTCGGAAGTCCCCAGGGTACCCGGGGTTCCCAAGAAGAGCGGGAAGAGGTGGAGAAGGAAGCACACTGGCCCATTCCGGGGACCCTCCCCTGGTCAGCCTCACCTGCAGGATGGAGGTGCGCTGCTCATTCTTGTGTACCTTGGAGGCCAGCCGGTTGAACTCAAGGGCCATGCGGCCCAGGTGGGTGAAGAGTTGGCTGTGGTCCGGTTCCTCGGCGCACACGCTCAGGGTGGTCTCCAGGCGCTGCAGGTGCAGCATCAGGTTGCTGTCCTCGTGGGGCAGGGGCCCCAGCTCCTGGTGAGGGGGAGGGCGCAAGGACCATTCTTTAGCAGAGGCTGAGTAGGTGTCGCTGGCCATTCTCCCTGCTTCCCCATTCCTCATGACTCAGTTTCCCCCTCTGATCCCAGCTTGGCCCAGGGAAATTCTCCAGTTACACAGGTTCCCTGTCTGGGGCTGACTCACAGGGCAGGACCCGGGGCTCCCAGGCCACCAGCTGGCTCACCAGCAGGGGAGCCATTCTCCCTCCTCCCATACAACATGGCCTCGCTGAGTGCCTGAGGGTGGATCACTCCCAAGTGGGCCTCAGAATCCTCCTCTACCCAATGGACACACACCCCTTCCCCCCTTCTGTCTCTCAGGGTTCTCAGGAGGGCGAGCCAATAAGTGGCAGCAGCAAGCCTAGGAAACGGGTCTTACTCTAGGTACAGTCCTGCCTCTTGGGCTCAGGGAGTCCTGACCAGGGAGCCACACAGAGACCAGAACTGCCTGACTTTTATGTCTATACATGTGTCTTCTACGGAATGGCCCAAGCATTCATCGGCTTCTCAGATGACCCAAGATTCAATACAGGTTAAGAATCATAGCTCTAGATATTTCAAAGAATCCCAATCCAGTAGAGTATAGAAGAAGCACACCGTGGGTAAGACAGTCCAGTTTCAATAATCAATCGACCTCTCTCCATCACTCCTGTGCCTAGAACAACCCTTCCAGAGACAGTGCCTCAGGATGCCAAGACCACGCCCGAAGGTCCACGGTGGCACCTTACAGCTAACTGCGGCAGGCACAGCTCCCCTGCTACCACCTGAGACAGCACCTTCCTCTGGTGGAGGCCCCTCACCTTCTCAGGCTTCCCTCCCAGGGTCCCTGTGCTCGTCCTTCCTGGCCCTGCTCATGTTCCAGCTCCTCTAGCAGTGCCCCCTGAACATGTATGGAAGTTTCAGGGGAGCTACAGGGAGCCTCAGGGTTCAGGCCGGGAAACCAGGGTATGGGGGTAAGGAACTTGTCCAGAGTCACCCAGCGGGTCAGTGGCAGAGCCAGGACTGGAACTGAAGCTTCCTGAAGTTCAGTGAATGCCTATGTAATACTGCTAGCACCTTGTTCTAATGCGAGATAACGCTGCTTCTCTGATTCTGCGTTCACCCCCACTGCCTCTCCGCACAAAGGGCTGCAGGTGGCGAATGATGCTCTATTTCAGGCCCTCGAATTGCTTTATCCTCTGATCTGTCCAATTAGCCTACAAGTTCCTGGGAGGGCAGGGTGGCCATCTTTTCTTTGCTCAGCACAGACTAGGCACATGATGGGGCAAGAAGGAACTTATTAATGAGATGAAGTTATAGGTCCAAGGTCATAGAGCAAATACTTTCTGAGCAGGAGGTTCTTGCTGCCTGTGTCAGTTTCTCAGAGCCCTCAGGGACAGAACAGGACAAGAGGACAGAAGTTTCCAGAAGACAGAACATGAACCCTTCTAGCACTCAGCCTGTGAGAAAGGTAAATCACCTGCCACACACTGCTCTGGGCCTCCTGACCCTTTGTCTCCCCCTCAGGCAGAAGCCCACCAGCCCAGAGGCTGAGTCATAGTGTGCGGAGGTGCCCGGAATTCAGAGAAAGCCGGCGGGGCTGGTGACATGCCCAGGCTTTCACAATGATCGGGCAACTGTGTGACCCAAGTAGGGGAAGTCACCAGCAAGGGATTTGCATAGGCGAGTGAGAAGTATCCTCTGCTCCGGCCCCCCATGTATCCCCAAGCGACCCCAGAGTGCCCAGGGGACCTGAGTGGGCTGTGGGCCTCTCGCCCAGGGCAGGTGACTGAAACAGAGAGGAGACATGGGATGTGCCCAGGGATCTGCCATCCACTCACCACCATGTTTCTGGTGCGGCCGCTGCTCTGTGGGGGAGAATTCTGCTCCTGAGCAGGGACCACTTCGAATTCGGATGAGGTGCCCTGTGCAGAAAGGGAGTTAGGGGCTGCCTGGGAGAAGAACCCCTCATCCCTCGTGTGGGAACCCACAGCTGAGCGCAGCAGGACAGAGATGGAAGGACAAAATCTCTTCCCACATCCGGGTCACTTGGGCAGCCCCTCCATGCGGAGCTGAGCTCCCCAGTTCATTGGAACCGCAGAGCAGGGTTCCCAACAAGTCTGCTGGCATCCCACTCCCTGGGAGCACGCCTCCCCTCTGCGACTGGTTTCCTCCTCTGCGAAACAGGGAGACTGGGCTGGCTGACCTTAAACCACTAGCCTCTAGGGCCTTCTTTTTTTTTAATTTGCACTTTTAAAATATTTTCAAGAACCCCGGTATGGTGATAGGGTCACACCCCCTTGACTAGATGAGGAAACTGAGGGCACTTAGTGCAAAAAGTAGGGACTGAACCCAAGGCCTGAAAAGCCCACATTCCTGTTGCAGCGCCAGAGCTGTCTCCCAGGCCCTGGTGTCCCCAACTGGTCACCTGGAGAACACAGACGGTGGTCAGTGTGGCCACCGTCGAGTGGTCCTATGCCAGCCTTGCCACACCCACCCCAGAGAGCCCAGATCTGGGATAAATTCCAAAGATGTGTCAACAAATGTGGATTTTTTCAGGATTCATCCAAATCCAGGATGGTCCAGGATTCCCAGTCTTTTTCTCATCTCTCAGCCACTCCAAGCAGAATGGACTGGTTGTATATTCAACAGATAGGCCGACGGTCCCTCTGAGCCAGCAACTGGCTCTGGAGTTGCTGTGACACTCCAGAGTATAACGGGGAATGGGGAAAAGCCCAGGCACTGCCCCTGGACTACAAAGGCGATGTTGGCCTTCCCTCGGAAAGGGCAGGCAGATGAGCATGGCTGGAAGGATCTCTGCTCGCAGCTTTTACTGAGCCTCACGGCCACCAGAAAGCCATCTCTGAATCTTGGCCCTGCCCTAAAAAATCTCCCTTCACTTCTATCCTTCCCCTGCTGTCTCCCTGACCTGGGAAAGTACTCCTCTCACTCTGGACCCAATCTGCAGGGTAATGATGCCAAGTGACACAATCCCTGAGTCCCTTCCAACCCCAGGGCACCAAGTGCAATTTCTCAAGGCAAACCTGTACCAGACAGTTTCTGGGCCTCTGTGAGGAGGTGGGCTCCCCATCACACCCACCCATTTTCCTAGCGCTGGTCACAGCCAGTGCACACTCCACATCATGCAACTTGCTGTGCGGGAGGGACTGCTTACGTGTACCAGGGTCTCCCTGGTACATTTTAACTGTGACCTTTGAAAGTGCGGAAACCACGACCCCAGAGAGGCTGAGATTGGCTCGCCCAACATTTGCCAGCAAGTTGGACTCTGGGCTTCCAGACCCCTCCCCTCTCTGGTCACGCCCTTGTATGTGTCAAAGGGACCTTGAAGCCCAGGCAACTCTCCGCCAGGACACCAGATGCAACTTACACTGGATGGAGGTTTTTGGATGGGCTCTGGCTTGTCACTGGGGTGTGCAGGGTCAGCAGGGGGTGCTGGGACATTTGCATCTTTTCCTAGAGAATTGAGAAAACATAAATGAGCGGCAGGGAAGGGGAAAAGCCCAGGTACTGCCCCTGGAGGACAGCCGCAGGCAGAGGAGCTCTCCTCCCATGAGTCTGGGAAACATCTGGGAGGTGGTCCCACTGGGGCCAGAGAGCCTGGGGAAACGACCGGCTCTGGAACAACGGGGACAGAATCTGGGGAGAGAGACCATTGTCCCTGGACCTGCTGGCCACTGCACCTTGCTACCCTGGACCTGCCTCAGTGATGACAAGGAAGACGGTTTACAATTAACAAAGTGTTATTATATTATCTCAGCCAATCCTCACGGCAGCTCTGAATTCCCAGTTTAAAGGAAAGGAAACCAAGGCCTAGAAAAGTCACCAACTGGCCCACACACAGCCAGCAACTGAAAACCCAGGACTCACACTTGGCTGTCCTTCCCCAACCCCCTGCAGCTCTTGTCACAGGGAGTCCCTTGAGGGTAGCTGCACATCTCACCCAGAGATGGAACTGGCATTAAGCTGGGATTCAGGAAACATGGTCAAAGGGAGAAGCGGAGGCTGGAAATGCCCACCGACTGCCGCACACTGGACCTGAGGCCATCACTTTCCTCCATTCGTGCACTCAGCCAATGTGACCACCAGGCAGGTGGAAGGCTGGCACACTGGCCCAGGGGGAGAATGCGGGCGGGGCTGCAGCAGGAGGCCCCCGAGTCCCACGTGTGCAACCTTTCCCCCAGCGCCCCAGGCCCTGCCCTGGACTCGGAGACACACCAGAGGAATGCACGGTGACCACGCACAGGACTTTAACCTTTAGTTACTGTCAGCACTTGCCATTAGCAGGTAGCACATGTACCCTTACATCTGAAATACACTGCAGTAGGATAAGAGGCAAGTCCAGATTCTTCCATGGGCCTCAGCTTCCCTAGCTGTAAAATGGAAGGAGGGGGGCTAGGCAGAGAGCTTTCAACTACTATGCCAACCCTGAGTGACTCTAAGTAGATGCCTAGAGTGCTCTGCCTGGCACATAGTAGCTGCTCATTAAATATTTGCTAAATAAATAGGCTGATAAAGACGTTGAGGCCACATCCTGGGTGCAGGGGATTGCTGTGGTCCATAACTAATGTCTGCTGGGACCTCCAGAGTGCTCGGTCACCAGCCATTTGGGGACAAGAGCATTCTGATATCCCATCCCAAGCATGACTGGGAGGACGGCCTGTGGCCCAAGGGTAAATGAAGGAGATGTGGGCTTCTAAACAAGAAGGCAGTCCCCTACTGAGGGTTCAGGGAGTTGGGAGTATGAGGAAAGGCCGAGGACACCCAGGGCCCCCTTGGACCTGTGAGCTCGGGCAGGTGGTCAAAGGAGGCCAAAGTGGGAGATGGCGGTGGGAGCGGCTCACTGTCCTTGACCAGCTCCTCTGCCTTCTGCCGCAGCCTGGACGCTTCCATCTGGGACTCTTCCAGAAGTTCCCCTGGAAAGAACGGGGAAAGGAGGAAGCGAGAGGAATTACTCGGCTGTGTGTGCAGGTTCTCCCCACCCCATGCCACTGAGCCTGCTTTGGCCTGGTTTTGACACTCTGGGCCCTGGACCGGACTCCCACCTTTGTCTTGGGGGTCAGCTGGGACAAACATCGTTTCAGCCCACAACCAGAAACAGGCCGATAAGGAAGATGGCCCTGCAATCAGGGAAGAAGGAGTGGAGGGGAATCTAGAACAAACTCTTGGCCCCTGGCACCCTCTTGCTGCCTTACTCCCACCACAGCTGGCCGGGACTCCACAGAAAGCCAGGGCTCTCTGAAACCCACCATCAGGGCCCAGGGGCCACCCACAGCCTGCCTCCACAGTCAGGGCCAGTCTGAAGGGACGAGACCCTCTATAACGCCAACCCCTCTGGGCTTCAGTTTTCCTTCCCCGACAAGTGGAGAAGGGGCAGTTCCACTCCTTGTTCCCCAATCTGCCATTCCAAGCAGCAGCCTGCGATACAAGAAGAAAGCATTTGGAAAATTGGGGAACTGAGCTCGCCCCCAAAGCCTAAGACTGGAGAAGGTGGCAGCAAGACAAAGGAAGAGTTTTAGGAGTTTGGAGGAAAGAGAGACCCCTCTGCACAGGGAAATCAATGAGCATCTCTTATGGAGGAGGAGGCGGCATCTGAACTGGTGCTGACGGACAAGGAAGACTCAATTATGCAGTGCAGGTGGGTTTGCTCTGGGCGGTGGGGACAGCTTGAGCACAAGCCAGGAAAACAGATCAAGGGCCCTACTCCAGCCTGCTCCAGAGGGACTGAACCCTGGTTGCCCTGGTGATGTCGGTTCTACCCCTCTCTGGTGCTTCCAGAAGACAAGGCCACTGTTTCCATATCCACAAAATGGGCCTTCTAGCTCCCTTTTCCTGGCCCCACACCTCCTTCTCAGTCCCTCAAGGTATTCTGAGTCCTGTCCTCATGGTTCTGGAATACTGGGGACTCAGGGCTGGGAATGCTGCCACCATTCTACAGAGGTGCACAAAGACACAGCTGGGGGGCAGGAGCCAGCACAGGGCCAGGAAGGACAGAGAGTGATGTGGGTGGAGGCACAGGCCAGCTGGCATTGCAGGCTACAGGGAGGAGGCTTGCGGGCAGCGTGCAGGGTCTGCTTTACCTAACATCTTTATCCCTTGCATTTTTTCCTTTAGTCGGGAATTCTCCTCCACTAGGCGCTCAAAAGCTGCGGACGCCTCTCCCGGAGGCAGGCCGCCCCCAGGGTCGTAGATCCGGTAAGGTCCTCTCCCTTCCATGAGGGTGGCTCAGCCCCTGCCGTGGTGCCCGCCTGGCTGTAAGGACAACAGCAGGAAATCAGGGGGCTGGCCAGACCACTGAGGTGCCCCAGAAGGCAGGCCCCATAACCCAGAAGAGAACATGGCACTCCTCTGGCCACAGTACCGCAGCACAGGACAGTCACCTTCTTTGATCTGTACATTCTGCCTCTATTAATGCAACCTAAGAATGGCATCAGTTTCTTTCAGCAGCTTACCGCACTGCTGGTTCACTTGGAACAGCAACCAACTGTGAGGTGCAACGTGGCTGGAGTACAAGAAAGTGTAAGACGTGGAGTCAAAACACTTGAGTTCATGCCCATCGGTATGGTCGGGTAGGGCAGGGACCCCGCATCGCAGCATCACCAGCACCTGACGCAGCATCAGCTAGGAAATGAGTGCCCGATAAACACGTACTGCACAAGTAAGTGGCCTAACCATTAACTCACTGTGCAATCGTGGGCAGTCCCTTCCCCTCTGAGGACGGGAAATGAAAGTCTTACACTGAATCAGTGATCTTTAAAGTGAAATGCTTATGCCCTAAGGGATAAGCAAGTCAATACAATCCAAAGTTCCATTTATACGCACGTCATCTTTTTTTAAAAGAAAGAAGACAAAACCCTGACCATTACTTATTAAATTAATTGATACTGCCAGCCTCCTCCTTCGGCCTCACACCTTGTATGGTCTTGTCCCTTCTGGTTCTAATGAACAGGTGAATTTTCCACCAAACTACTCTCTGCTTACACAGTATTTTGCATCAATCTGTTAAATTTCATCTGCTTTCAGTTGAAACCACTCAGCAAAGTGATTTCAGAATCCTAGTTCTATAGCTTAGTAGAGAAACTTCTTTCTTTCATTCATTCATTCACCAATTTTTTATTGAGCACCTACTCTGTGCTGGACACGAGTTTGGGTTCTGGGAAGTTATCAGACAATAAAACAGACAAAAATCCCTCATGGAGCTTACATTCTAGTGATAGGGGTGATAGACAGACAGACAGACAGACACAGACAGTCAGACATAGTATTAGGGGTGATAAAAATGGATATGGAGCCCTGGCTGGTGTGGCTCAATGGATTGAGTGCAGGCCTGTCAAGCAAAGGGTTGCTGGTTCGATTCCCAGTCAGGGCACATGCCTGGGTTGTGGGCCAGGTCCCCAGTAGCGGGCACATAAGAAGCAACCACACACTGATGTTTCTCTCCCTCTCTTCCCCTGTCTAAAAATAAAATCTTTAAAAAAAAAAGAAAATGACTATGGACAAAAATTAAAGGGGAAAGCATGCGGCAGGGACTTCAATCGTAAATGGAACTGTCGGGCAAGGCCTCACAGAGAGTTATTTTAGCAAAGACCCGACGGGAGCTAAGGGAACTAGTCACACAGACATCGGGGAAAGACTAGTCCAGGAAGACAGAGCAGCAAGTGCAAAGGCACGCAGGCCGAAAACCCGATCCAGCCACCAGCACCACAAAGAGCTTCCCCAACACAAAAGAGTTCCACTAGACCTCAGAAGGACTTGGGGCCCCAAAACCTCCCGCTGAAGATCACCACCCCCAGGGCAAAAACTCTTTCAGTCAGGAATCCCCAGCGGCCCTTCACGCGCCCACACAGTGCTCCCTGACAGAAAAAAGTGAAGAAGGTCTAATGATGACAGCCACCATTCATGAATCATCTACTTGCCAGGCACTCACTTTAAACGCTTCAGGTCCATTACCTCAGGTCAGCTGCACAACCACCCTAAAATACACACGACATTGTCTTCATCTTATAAGGGAGGCTCAGTGAGGTTAGGGTTACGTGGCCAGCAGGTGACAGCAAAGATGCGAATCCCACCTGCCTAAGAAAGCTGAGTTAACCCCCTGCTACCTCACACAGCTGCCCCTACAAGACGCAGGCCTGAGGAGTCCAAGCCAGTTTGTAGGGTGACACAGGGCCATTAGGTGCCCTCTGGGCTAGTTCCCCTGCCTCGAAGCACAAGAAATAACAAGGACTTTGTGCAGAGGGTCCACAATACCATGGGCCGGAAAGAAAAACAAAGTTCTGGTGAGCAGGACGGCTCCTCCAAAGAGTGACAAATAGAGAAGATGAACACACACTTGGAAGGCACCCACGCCCTGCTAGGCCCCACAGAGGCAAAGGACAGCTGCCTACCAGCCACACAAAAGTCAACGCTCAGCTCAGCGGGTGGGGGAGGGGGCCTTGTTTTTAACTTGAAAGGTCAGCGCCTCGCAGCGGAAGCAGAAAGCCCTGAGCCGTTCACTGAACCAAGAGACAGTGCAGGTAAAGCACTCGGCACAGTGCATGGCATACAGCAAGGTATGCGAGATGTTGGCAGGTGGGGGGGCGGGGAGGGTCCTCACTCGGTGCCCCCCCTCCCCTGCTCCGGCAAACACTCTCAAGCTGCTGTAGCACGTATCTGACTGCTGCAAGCATCTGTGCCTTTGAGAACGTCCTGCTTTTTGAAGGGCTGGCACTTGGAAGGCGAGCCATGGCTGACAGCGGAATGCAGTTCACAACGGCGGACACTGAAAGCTGGAAGGGGCTTGTAGCCACCTTTGGTGGTAACTGGGGGCAGGAGTCCTGGTTCCCACTCACCCCTCTACACCCACCCCAAATGGAGCTGACCAGTGACATGATATGGTAATTTGGGTATGATTTTTTGCTTCATGACTGGCTTGCTCAATGGACTGTAAGCTTCTTGAGAACAGAAGCCAAGTCCATCTGGTCTACCAGGGTATCTTCCAGGTGGTCCAGAATACAGCCTTGATAAATCTCGATTCAGGGCAGAAACAGGACCCAAGGAGCCCCTAACCCTGCCCCTGCTTCCTGGGAGCCTGGCTGTGACCTGCTGACCAGAGGCACTCTGATGGCCACACACTTCTGGAGTCATGGCTGGCACAGTCCTGCGTCCTTGGAGGTGCCCAGATGTTCCCAGGAGACAAAGCAGGATGCAGGATAGAGGGACTGAAACCCCATCTCCACATCCTCCAAACCACACAACACTCAGGGCTCTCCCTCAGCACCAGGAAGGGGGTTCAGGGAGGCAAAAGAGGGGGCAGGCGGCGCTCTTCTCCCCAACTTCAGCCTCAGCGGGAGAAGACCAGGCTGCCAGGCAGTGGGCAGATGGAAAAAAGATGAAACTGTCTACCATGAGAAAACCCTCCCTGGAGATCAGAGGAGCCACCCCAGGGAGGGTCTGGACTTCTGGAGGAAAGAAAGACAAAGAGAGACGGGGAATTTCCACGTCCTGCTGACCTCATGCCCAGATGGTTGTCAGCAGTTCCAGGACGACTGCCTGCCGGGCAGACAGGAACTCTCCTCCTGGTCAGCGTGGTTTGTATAACCTTTCCTGGAGAGAGGAGTGTTCCTAGGATGGTAGGGCTGCACAGGACCTCCAAGGGCAGCGAGGCTGAGACCACCCCTGGCGTCAGCGTCCAGGGACTCTCTGGGTGGGGGGCTGCGTTACCACCCTCCCCTGAGGCCCCCACCCCTCGCCTGGGGCAGTGCGGTAGGGAGCTCAGCACCTCGGGTCCTAGGGCCCTCTGACTCTCTCTCATGGTATGAAGGCCAACGGTCAGGGCCAGAGCATGAGGACCAAAGCCCCCAAAAGTCAGGCTGGAGCTGGAACCAGAGGATCCCTGCTCTCTCCCCAGCCTGCTCACTGCCCCACTCCCTGTTCCTGCTCCTGCACCGGGGTCCCACTGCAAAGCCGAGGCCCCACCCCACATTCCTGTGTGGTCTGGCCTGGACCCCTTATCCACCTGGGCCTGGTTCCGGCAGCCACAGATCAGCAGGTGAACAGCTGGTGGTGAAGAAGCAACCAACTCAGACCTTCTTCCAAAACAAGACCTCAGCTGGGGGCTGGGGAAGATGGGGGTGGGGGAGTGGTGTTCCCACAGCTGGCCCCGAGGGATGCCAGGGTGCCCACTGGAACCAGAAAGGCCTGGTTTGGGGGCAGAAAGGGGCCCAGACAGACAGGCCAGGCATAGAGTGTGAAGACAGAAGAGATTCTGTTGAAACCAGAGGAGCCACCAGCCCAAAAAGAGGAGGGGGTGGCAGTGTGACAGGTGGCAGCTAAGGGAGCAGGGGCATGGGCCCAATTCACAGCCCCCACCCACAAAGAGGAGGCTTGGAAAGGTAAGACTCAGAATTAAATTTACATCCCAGCTTCTGCCCTGAAATGCTTCAGCCCTCCTGAGACTGTCATGTGCTGTCACGAGGAGGGGGGCTCCCAGGCCCCCCAAATGATAGACATTTACATAACCAGTAACGTGCAAAATACCTAGTAGTTTCCCAAGCACTGTCTTTCCATCTGATTGTCAAACACCATTGGGAGGAAGGCAGGACTGATGTCTGCTTGACAGATGAGGAAACTTGGGCTTGCTGAGGAACTTAATTAGCCTAATGTAACACTGCTGGGCCCTGGCCGCACCCTGGCACCAGCCACCCCCTACAGCCCTGAGGGGAGCGAAGCTCTCCCTGCCCCGGAGGGAACAGTCCCAGCAGATCTCTGGTACTGCGAGTAGGGAAGTCACAGTGGTCAACGGTCCCCTCCCCCAGTAGAGGCAAGCGCTTCCAGGGATTGCTGGTGGGTACAGGTGACAGAGAGGTGAAGGACAGGGGTCTCCAGACAGGAAGGCACAGGACAGAAAGTCAGGGGGTCCTGGCGTCTACTCTGCTACCCATGGTCATGGGTGAGCCTGTCCACTCTCTGCACCTTAGTTTCCTCGTGTGCACAGGGAGGAGCCTGGCCTGTGGACTGACTGGGACCCAAATCTTGGGAGCCTGCAGCAAAGCCAAGGAAAGACAGGGGACCCAGACACTGGAGATAACTCAGCTTTCGAGTCAGGAAGGAATGGCCCAACGAGGGCAGGAGCTAGTGCGGGGCGGAGGAGGGGCGCAGGGTCTGACACTGGAGGGGAGCAAGCTCACGCCTGAGTGAGGGTCCTCCTCCCGGCTATGCTTGCCTCACCCTAGTCCCAGCTCTGTCTATCCTGTGGGCTGCCATGATACTGGACCAGTCCCTCACCTCTTCTAAGCTGCAGCTGCCTCATCTGCAAAATAGGAACAACAACAGAATCTACCTGGTATCAGGGTAAAGAAATTAAATAAAACAATATATGTACAGTCGGAAGGGAGTTCTCACTTCATACTTCCTCATCATTTGGTTTATTTAACAAGAAGTGTATTCATTTCATAATAAAATTTCCAAAATAATAATGTGTGCATAGTACTTAGCTAAGTACGTGGCACATAGTAGGTTCTCAGTACAAGGATGAGGCAACCCCATAGCTGGGCCCAGCTGATTTAAGGGCCAAATCTCCCCCACCCCATTTAATCCTTCTTTTAACAAGTTTTCAGGTTCCTCTGCAGGCTCAGCACACTAGGTCGTGGCATCCACCCAACGTCTGAGAACTTCAAATGGCCATTATGCAGGGACACTGGTTCGATGCCATAACCAGTAGAGACGTAGGTGCGGGGAACGCATGGACCACAGGGCTGCACTCCTGCCTGAGAATCATCTGAACCTCATTTCCTTCAGCTGTGAATGGAAACCGGCTTCAATCCCCCCCAGGGATTAGAGGAAGAGAGGCATCATGAAAGCAAATGAGAAGCAAGAATCTGTTCCCACGCTTTTCATGGTCAGGGACGCTGTGGCCCCAGGCCCATCCATGGAAGAGCAGGTTATGCCCTCCTGATCACTGTCATCAAAGACACAGCACCTACTCTAGATGGTGTGTCCTCAGGGAGCCCAACCTGCCATCTTTGCCAGTGAGGGCCCAGGGACTTAATACGCCTTTGCCACCAATTCACCAATAAAAAGGCTGCAGGTGTGGGCTGGAATGTGAGGATCTGGGGCTCAGAAATCATGGGATCTGGTCACGGTACCCCAGGGCAAACACCGCCCCCTCACTGAGTCTCAGTTTCCTAAAAGGAGGGTTCACTACAGCAGCAGTGGTACAACAGAGTGGGGAGACCAGCCACTCTTTAAGCCCTTTGCAGTTCTCACATTCCAGAACTTGCAATTTATTATCACACCTTTCTTCAACCTTTTGATCTTGACAAGGCTACTCTCTGCAGCTTCAATTCCTCCTAACACGCAGGTGGATTTCCCCGACCGGAGAGCCACCCCTGCCGGGGATGTGCTGTAAGGGGTGCTGTTGCCTCCCCAAGAGCAGTGAGAAACTTCCGAGTAGTGTCTGTAGCGCTTCACCAGGTCCTCTCCTCCTCTCCTGTGTCCTCCTTCCTCCCCTTCTCCATTCTTCCCTCCCCTGACTCACCCACAGAGGGACCCCTACTGCCTCCACTCAGCCTGCAAGACCCAGGCTCCACACCTCCAGCCTGGGGACAGGGAGATGGACCACGGCCATCGGCCAGCTGGAATCACTGCAAAAGAAGACCAAGGAGCACCTAACTGAAGCTGGGAGAGGGCCTGACAGGTGTTAAGTGCTCCCATGTGCCAGGCCTTGGGCAGTATCATGATGTACATTGCCTCACTTTCCTCCCACTGCAGAGATTACTGCCCTGTTTGCCAGCAAGGAAACCAATCCTCTTGGCTAGACAGCATTATCTGTATTTTTCAGACGAGGAAGCAGATTCAGAGAGGTTAAGTGACTTGCCTAAGGACACACAGCTGCTTAGTGGAAGAACAAAGAGTAGAGCCTCCATCTGGGGACTCCAACACTGATGCCCGTCCCACTGGCCTGCACTGCCTGAGAGGCAGTGGACTGGAGCTGGGGGGAGGATGCCAGTCCTGCGGTGGCTGTCTGGAATGCGCCCCCCAGCTCGCAGCCCCGCCTCTACGTGTCTCCAACCTTGTACACAATCAGGGCCCAGGCTGCCCTTCATCACCAGCCATCACCAGGGCTGGAGGAAGCTCAGGGCAAATTCAGCCCTATGCCTATCTAGTCCCTAGGGGAGCCAAGGAGCCTCCCCTGGGCAGCCAGCACTGGCTGTAGTCAGGCTGCTCCCAGTTCCGCTTCCACCAGCCCTTGCTCTGCCCCTGGGGTCCCCCGGAATACGGAGCAAGATGCCTCTCTTCTCCATTTCAGCCGTGAAGAGATCTGGACCCTGCAGCATTATCTTGAAGCTGCTCAGCCCTTGTTCCCTCCACTGTTTCCACAGGGAATGGCTGCCAGACACCCCCCTCTCCATCCACTCCCCTCCACCCTCCACCCTCCACCTCCTCCACCCTGTCTGTAGCTGGTCCTGAAACCGAACACAACACTCCAGGTGCGGTTTGCCTGACCAAACAGAAACTTTCACCTCCACCCTTTTACATATATTATGTTCCTACTGATCTCACCTAGTAGAAAAACATTAGTTTTTCTTATAGCTGGGCCACCCACAATAAAGCAAGCCCTTTCTCAATGATGTCAACAACCTGCTCGTGTGCCTGATTGGCTGAGAACAAAGTTCCCTCGTAGAAAGTACGCTTGAGGAGATTTCAATCATCTAAAGGGTCAGAGGTAACCGACTGAGCAATCCTCCAAGAATCTAGAAGTCTTTGGATCACTGCGCACATGGGCTGCGCAGAAATGCACACTGTCGCATGCTTTGCCACAGCAACAGTGTCCTGAATGTCCATCAAGAGGGGACTAGCTTAATAAGTTATTGGGCACTTATTCAATGGAATACTACACACCCATCGAAAAGAATGGGGCAGAGTACTTTGCAACTACACACTAGAAAGATGCCAATAAAATATCAGTAAGGGAAAAAAGCAAAGCATGGATTTATATGTATAACGGATATTTTTTATAAAACACTCAAGTGTGTGTGTGTGTGTGTGTGTGTGTGTGTACAATCTCAAGTGTTCATAAAAAAAGGTCTGGAAAGATACACCCCAAACTGCTACTAGAGCTACTGGTGGACAGCTCTAGAGGGGAAACTGACATACAGAACAAGAATCAAAAGAAACTTTTATTTTACCTATAATTTTTATTTTAGCTCTTTAACAAAGGAAATATAGTCCTGTTTGTTCATTCATTTTCTTTCTTTCTTTCTTTCTCTTTTCTTTCTTTTTTTTTTTTTATTCTTAGCGAAAGACATTTTTTTCATTGCTTTTTAGAGAGAAAGGGAGCGAGAGAAACATCAATTGGTTGTCTCCTGTATGTACCCTAACTGGGGATGGACCTGCAACCTGGACATGTGCCCTGACTGGGAATCAAACCTGTAATCTGCCGGTTATGGAACGATGCTCCAAGCAACTGAGCCACACCAGCCATGGCAGTCCTGTTCAATTTTTTTAAATTAGTTTTAGGATACAGCGGGGACAGTGCAGGGGAGAGGAAGAAGGGAGAAGATGACTTTCACTTTTTACTTTATACCTTTTGTATTGATTGAGTTTTTTGGTTTTGGGGTTTTTTCCCCCCTCCAATTAGCACATGTTATTTTGTAACTTTTTAAAGGGAGATTGAAAAATAAAATTTAAAAAATGTGTCTTGATAAGGTCGGAACAATAGGGCAGGCCTGCTGTTCTGGCACCGATGAGGCCGCAGGGCTATGGGGAGGGGTGAGAGCCTCCACACTGTGTCCCTGCCTCACATAGGGGCAGGCAAGGCAACAGGGCTATGATCACGAACCAGAAGGGAAAGTCCAGGAGCAAGTTTTCTAGTCAAGGAATTTGGTGAGTGAGGAGCTGGCAACACCAGCGGAGAGTTTCAGCCTGGAACCTGCCAGAAAGGACCTGGCTTCAGGAAGGTCAGGGCTGGCCCTGTGGTGGCAAAGGTGGGAACAGAGGCACCAGACTTTGGATAACCACTCTCAGCTGGAAACAGGTGCGAAGCTCCCGACACCTGCTGTGCTGGAGAGGAAGCTGGGTTGAGACAGGTGCAGAGATTGGTTCAAGGCCACACAGTTCCCAAGGGACACAGCAGAATCATCGCCAGTCCCCAGCCTGTGCTCCGCGCAGCCAACAGCCCTCTAAGGAGCACTAAGAAAGCACCCAGCACACCCCCAGCCTGCTTTCCTGCTCCCCCATGCACACCTCCTCTCAGCTCCTGGGATCCCCCGTGCAACGCTCCGTGACTCCCCTCCTAGCGGCTGGGACCCCACCCAGCCCAGAAGGACCTCGACTATCAGCTGCAGGGACATTGGGCACTAGCCCAACCCTGGGAAAAAGCGGTTGGGGAGCTCCACCCGTCCTCCTGCCTCCCAGGCCCCAACATGCCTGGAGCTGGTTTGTCCAGCGAAAGGTTTGTCCAGCCCTGTAGCTGCCCCCCACCCCCGAGAGGGAGGATGACAACGTTTGAGAATTCCTTTATACCAAACAGGATGAAGAGAGGTTTAATAAATTCAAATTCTGTCTCTGCTCCCCAACTAGTGACCATGAGTGACCTCACTTTCCTTGTTTCTCCCTGTGGAAATGCGGAGAGGACCAGCTAGAAACCAGGTGGCTGTCTGTAGATTTTGAAGTGCTGTCCCAACAGAAGGCTGAAGGGCTAGCAAGGGGACAGCTGGGCAGGGGTGAGACCTCTCAGGTAAAAGCCAAATACATCTTGTTTTAACAGCAAAAGCTGGAAACTACCTAATGAAAAAGAAAATGAGCAAATGTAACGGAGCAATTTCATGCTAGGGAATACTCCACAGCCATAAAAAATGAAATCAACCTTTAGTGACTCAGGGCTAGAAAATATCAACATGAATCTCACAAATACATGAAAGCAAAACAAGTGAGTTCCAGAAGAATACAGACAGTATGATAGCATTTAAGTAACATTTTAAAACATACAAGACAATACTACATATTGCCCAGGGAAGCATATACTTACAATGAAACCATGGAGAAATGCAAGGGAATAAACTGGAAATCGTAAGCCGGGAGACGGTTCAGGTGCACACAGATGCGTCCTGGTGTGTGCCCAGGGACCGGCATGCCACCCCTGTGTCTGAAAGATCCCCTCCTCTTTTCTAAGTCAGTGTTACTGTCCTCAGACCCCCTTCCCAGGGGCCAGAAGGGCGGGCAGCGCTTGCAGAGGCCAAAGTCGGGGTGTGGAGGGGCCTGGGCTCCTCAGCCTTCTGATGACGCTGGCCACAACGAAGGCAGAGGGCAATGGCCGGTGGAGTGAGTCCTCTCCAGTGTGGGTGGAGACCAACCCTGACTCATGCGACAGCCCCCCATGCCCGCCCTAAAAATACCACCTCTGGCCTCTGACTATGACTCCCTGGTGACGGGACTCCCACAGCACCCCTCCTCCTGTCCTCCGCCCCCACCCCCACATCCATCTGCCTGGGTCACCGAGTTCAGGTTGTAGGCACCGGAGGACATGGCGAACAGCCTCGGGTAAGGTCCCTGGGAAGAGAAGAGCTCCCCAAGGGGGCAGCCCTCAGACAAAGAGCCAGCTGCTCCTCAGGCCACTCACCCATTCCTACCCAAAGAGTGACTGTCCTCGGCTAGTCATGCGGAAAACACCAAGAACTTCCTGCAACCTGTCTCCAGGGGTTGGGGAGCTTCTCCCTGTCTCCCTGCGCCTTCCTTTTGGCAACTCTCCACACACCCTCCCTTCAAAGAGGGCCAGGGCAAGGAGTGGCAGTGATGCAGCCTCTAGACACAGGGAAGGTGGGCAGAGAAAAGCCTGGCCCAGCTGGAAGAGCTCGGAAACTGCCGGAGGCCCAGTCGCTGGCCTACAGAGTTCTGAGAGCTGGAAGAAGACACCTGAGACACCAGCAGGACAATCCCTTCATCCTGCAGCGGGCACACTAAAGCTGGCACAGGGAAGAGACCTGCCCGAGGCTGACAAGACAGCAGTGATACAAAGAGGAGGCGACCCGGGTCTTCGGGCGGCTAGCTGTACCCTCTTTGCCACACCCTGCTGCCACCCTGCCTCTTTCCTTCCCTCCCTCCCCCAAAGTGGTCAGGAGAGCAATGAGGGAACAAAGAGGAGTCAGAAAGGAAGGACTTGCGCAAAGCCCCCTCCCCTTTCCCACAAAAGCAGCCATCTGCAACAACACTGGGGGCTACCTGCCAGGCAGAGTGCTCCCGGCTCAAGTGGGAGCTGGAGGATCACCGGCTGGGGTGCTGGGTGCTGCTGAGGGCATTTGGGCCAAATGTCTTCTGAGCCCCTCGCACATTAGATAAGCTTCCACTATTCCAACCAGAGATGGAAAGGTGCCTGACAAAGCAAAGGATGACCTAGCCAGAGAAGACCCAGCACAGTCCACAGGTGGCAGAGGGTCAAAGGCAAGTTATCCTGAGCATAGAAAAATGGACCACCCTCATCTTCCCCAACTGAAACTCCTTCAATATCCCTATTATCATCAACAAGGTCAACAGTACATATTTACTGATGGCTTAGCCCGTGTCAGCCCTGTGCTGAGTGCTGGACATGCACTCTCATTCATTCACACCACTCTAGGAGGAGGCACTGCGGGCACAGAATCCCACGGATGACGAGGCAGTGGGAGGGACCACCCAGGTGTGCCAAACTAGCAGGGGTGTCCAACCTGTGGCCCAACACAAAATTGTAAATTTACTTAAAACATTATGAGATTTTTTTGTAACTACGTGTCACAATGCATTTAATATGTGGCCTACAACAGCTCTTCTTCCAGAGTAGCGCAGAGATGCCAAAAGGCTGGACACCCTGCAAGTCTAAAGCATACAGTCTGCACCAGGGGTTCTCAAAGAGCCACCCAGACTGGAAGCAGAGCCACCAGCGCCCTCTGGGCCAGACGTCACGGGGCACAACCTACCTAACAAGCCACCCAAGTGATTCGGATGCCTGCTTAAGTTTGCCAACTAAGTGCTCTGATCACTTCCCAGTGCTGCCCACAGGGAAAAACTTGACAGGTCTCTCTGCCTGGAAGTCAAGGCCACAGGGCTTTTCCTACTCCAGGTCCTGGGCAGCTCTCCCAATCCAGCAGGGCCTTACCCCAAATCCACGGCCCAGGCCCCACTCTGCACCTCACCCTCTTTCTAGGGCCTAGCCTTGGAGTCATCTCCCTCCAGAAGCCCCCTGCCCACCTGGTGCCCCCATACTGCTTCGAACCCCAGTCAGACTTCCTGCTGGGCACTTGCTGGCACATGGTGGCTTCCAGACAGACTCAGAGCACATTTCTCCCCCATCCACTCCCAGTTCCTCAAGGGCAGAGCCAATTCCTACGTGCCTGAGCATCACACAACTTTCACAGCACAGGGCAGGAGGGCTATCAGGTGGTGTTCTGGGCTGTCAGAAGGAAAAAATGCCTCAGGCAGCAAGGTCTGGTTCTCACCCTGACTCTGCCACCACCTCCCCGGGACAAGTGCCTTCCCATCTCTAGGTCTCCGTTTCCTCACCTGAGAAATGCACCATTATTCTAGTTTCTTCAATTCTACTCACCCACCGAACAAAGCCAGGGGAGCCTTACTGTAGATACTTTTATCTAGTATCAGGGATGCAGACAGGAAACTAAAGAGGTCCCTCCTCTCACCCTTCTATCCTAGGAAAAGAGGAAGGCAACAGGCAAGTAAATACTGCAATTACCATATGCCAGACACTAAGTTCTACACAAACACTTTCTCACTCACAAATAAACAAGATTATTGCAGAGCATGACAAATGTGTGAAAAAATACAATAGTTTTATGACAGAAAGTGAAAAAAGGGGCTATTTTGCATAAAAAGGTCAGGGAAGGCCCCTCTGAGGAGGTGACATTTGAGCTGAGACTTGACAGGCAGGAAGAACCAGCCATGGAAAGAGCTGGGGAAAGGGTTCCAGGCAGAAGGAACAGCACATACAAAGGCCTCGCAGAAAGAATAAGCTTGGCAGGGAAGGAAGGCAGGTGCCACGGCTAAACCGCAGTGAGTGCAGAAAAAAGGGAGCACCCAGTAGTATCCAGACAGGGAGGTGGGCTGACAGCCTCTTACAGGGCTAAGGTGCTCAAATCGGGTTGGCCCGACCCAACCCAGTACATCCGGGCGCAAGTCACAAGCAGCACTGGGGGTAAGGGTGTGAGTCAGACCCCACGGCTTCCTGAGGCCCCAAAAGACCTGGTATGGGCATAGGGGAGGGCACCAACCCTTAGCATGAGTGCCACGCCATACCCACGGGACATCCATGGGATACCCACGAGACACCCACGGGTGGGGGGGGGGTAACAGGATCACCTAAGTATATAAAACACAGGACACTCATGGCTGCAGCTTCCAGTGGGACATGATCAAGTGCTTCCATGAAGCACCAGTCCCTGATCACATTCTTTTCCTGGGACAGTCAGGGCAGGAGCTGTGGTCAGTGGAAAGGAAATGGGTTCCAGGGTTCAAAGCTTACTAGTTTGGGGCAAGTCTTAACCTTTTGGGGCCTCAGTTTCCTCATCTGAAAATTGAGGTTACTACTAGTGATGATCTCCTAGGACTGTTGAAAAGACTAAATGAGACATTGAAGGTAAAGCACCATGACTGGCACATGGTGAGTGTTCACAAACGTAAGTTGTTATTACCATTACTGGTTTTTCACTGCCTCATTTCCCTCTGCTGTAAAACAGGGATACTGACACAACATCACAGCATTGCTATGAGTTTGTACTAATAAATGATGCATCTTATAATGCAATACCCATTGTCAGGAATAAAAAAAAAAATTGAGTCTCCTTTCCTGATCTCTCATCAGATGCCGAATTCCCCTCTACCATACCTCACTGTTTGGAAAGTGAGTAAGTGCTGCTTAAATTCCACTTTGACTATACTGTGAAGTAAAAATGATGCATTAGGAATCCACAGATTCCCCTGCACCGTCATTCCGCAAGGGGGTGGGGATGGATGTTGCTGATTCTTCTGCATCATCCACAAAAGTCCCGCCTCCCCCCCCTCACCCCCCGGAAGCAAAACACAATCTGTCAGCCCAGTCACACAAAATTCCCACCCACTCCCATACACACAATTAATGAATGTAAAATGCCTTCGCTTCCATACACATCACCGCATGCACACAAATGTTCTAGAGTGGAAAAGTCACCCATACATAGAAACGCCACACCCAAAATCACTCCCAGAAACTCACTACAGCTACCCTGCACACGCACACAAATGCTGTCTCCCACAGTGTGCAAACAGGCTCAAAAGAGCAATGACTCTGGAGCCAAATGCCAGCTTCCTGACTTTCCAACTCCCTAGCTGCGCGACCCCAGTCTCCAAGTGCCTCGGTTGAAAATAAAATAGGAATAATAATAATACTCATTTTGAAGATGGATGTGACAATTTAATGCATGTAAAGGGTTTAGATCGAGCACTTGGAAAGCGTCCAATGATAGTTATTACTTTCCTCTCCATTACCTGCGCACAGTTCCAAAACTGGTCTCCCACTCTGTAAACAGACTCAGGACCGCATACTCCCTCCACCCGGATGGTGGGTGCAAGCCGCCCACCAGCTCCACACTCGCAAGCACTCCGTTTCTGGGCGTGCTTACCTACGCAGTGCGCACGCGCACCCACCACCCGCCGCGCGAGGCAGGGTTTCCCCCACAAAGCTGGACCCCCACCCCCAAGCTGTCCTGGTAGGCACCAGGCACCCGGAGACCTCATGCACGGGAGCCCAGGAGCCACGGAATCCAGGCCACCAGGCCGGGCCTGGCCCCGCACTCGCTGTCCAGTCACTGCTGAGGCTCTGAACTGCCCTTTCCTAGACTCCCTTCCTCCCGCTCCATCCACAGGCCCGGCCTGCTTACCTGAGGATGAAGGCCTTGAGGGACAGCGCCCCACTCTCCCCGTCCTGCCCCAGGTCCACGGACCAGGTAGCGGCCAGGCCAGGTTCCAGCGCCGCAGCACTCCACCAGCTCCTCCAGGGAAGGGGCTGGGACGAGGAAGTGCCCGGGGGTAGGCTGCCCCACCCCTGGGAAAGTCCCCGGAGATTGACAGGCCGATCGTCCAATCGCACCGCAAGATCCGGGCGGGCCCGTGGCCAATGGGGTGGGACCCAGCGAGGTAAACAACCCGAACGGCAGCCGAGTGGTCATGAGTATCCAGTTCCACAGGCCGGCAAGTTCCCCAGGTCTGGGCAGCTCTTGACCGCACTCCCCGCCCCGGAAGCCTCGAGCTGTGGAATGGGGCTACGGCCACCTTGAAAGCCCAAACTTAGTGTGGAAATGAGTTGCAGGGACCACCCCACGACTTCCTGTGCAGTTGGACACCCGGCTAGAATGAGGAGGGAGCTTGCCGAAAGGCACGTAAACCTTTGGAGCTAAGCCAGAGCTAAACTCAGGGCCGCAGAGTTCTCTGCAGGACGCTCCCGGACCTCTTAGCAGAGCTCATAGGAATTCCGAGCTGAATTCCTATGGACCCTTCAGGACTCTTACTGTTACTGCTAACATTTACTCCTGCTTCAGACGTTGTAAGCACTTTGCATGCATTGATTCGCACAGCCACCCTAATGAGATGGGTTTTGCCACCCCCACCGCTGCCCCACCGTTTTTGTTTTCATTTTTTTTACCATAAGCATGTGAAGCACAGAGAGGTTATATGACCTCAGTGTCTTAAGATTCAAACCCAGAGTCAGCCTTCTGCCCTGCCTACCTAGTAGTATACCTTCTGTGGGACAATCATCCAAACATGCTATGGGATTTCCCAGATCCATAAGGAGCAGTAACTTGACTTAAAGTTGGAAACACTTTTTTTCCCTCTTTTTAAGATCATCATTTTAAAGAGGGTAAGTTTTAACGTTAGGAAGGATTTGAGGAGCTATTTCACCCAGGCCCTCATTTTATAAAAGGAGAGCTCTGTCAATCGACTGTGACTGTGTGCAAACACACACAGACACACACATACCCAAGTGTATGCCTGGTCCAAGCATTCTCTTTACAGACTTTGTGACATCCCAGGATGCCTTCAGTCACTTCAAAGGTATGAATGAATTCTCAAAACAATATTAATCCTAGTCCATTTTAATTATGAAAATAAGTACACATATAGGGAAGGAGAAAGGGATGCAAACACCAAAGCACCACTGAATGTCACCAGAGGGAGGGAACAGGGGGATCAGAATCTATATGGCAGCCTTCAAGGCATCATCTCTATCCATGGGGTCCCTGCAGACCCGTTTACTTCCTGTTCTTCATCTGTACCTCCCAAATGACCTCTTCTTAAAATGCTCTCTTCCTAATCCCAACCCAAGTCTTCTCATGAACACTGAAATTTACTCTAAAAAAATAAAGTGTCTCCAACTATTTGCATTCCGTGTCCAAACTATTTCAGCTGTTTTTGTAAAATGCCTGGCTGACCTTAAGAGTTAGGAAAATAAGTTCATTCTCCAAAATGCCAGATGACTCCTAGGTGGGTTTATTTGAAAGTGCTCTAGTATGACATAAAAAGGTCACACAGTCATCTTTTTGCCTGATCTCCTAGTTTGGGGCAATTTTCCGTAACAATTACAGTGTGTGAGAAAACTTCAAAGTCATGACCAAACCCACCCCTTCCATCCTTTTAAGTGTTTGACCTCAGAACATCCCACCATGTTAGAGGCCCTGGAGACCACTGATCACAGCCCCTTATTTGACAGCTTATTACATCGAGGACGCCTCGATGTAATAAAGGACTTGTTCAAGGCCACACATGCTGAGTGATGCAACCAGGGTTGGAACTCAAGACCCAGGCTCCCAAGCATCTGTACACTTTGTACTGTGCCATATCGACTTTACAATATCCTAATTTTCTTACTTTCTTACAGAGACTCAGTGCCCATGAGCATAGGCTATGAATTTAATTAATGGGGTTCTAACCCCTACTTGACCAATTACCACCTTGGTGGCATTTCTAAGCCTCAGTCCCTCTCTGAATGTGGGGATTAATAATTGTACCTACCCCTCAGATGATCATGAGGATAAATGAGATAATGCAAGTAAAGCCCAAAGCTTGGCAAACAGAAGGCACTGGAGAGATGATAGTGGTGTGTGGACATGGGTTGCATGCACTGGGTAGAACGTTACCATTAAACCCCGAGATGCAGCCTTCCCAGGTTATAGCTCACCACCCACATCCACTGTGGGACCCTGGACTGGGGGCCTGGCAGGGTGGGAAACAGGTCCCCTAGTCTGTCACTGCCTACTCCCCCTGGATCTGGATGATTTCTAAGCCAGGAAGCAGGGCCTGACACTAGGAGCCGAGTGACTCAGGCAGGTGGGAACCTCTTGTTCTTCCATAGTGACAACAAGCACCTGTGCAAAGCCCCACCTGGGAGGGCAATCAAAAAGTCCTGTGTTTTGTTTCGTTTCGTTTTGTTTTGTTTTAAAGCACACAGCTTCCCAATCTCCTTTCTGTCACTCCCTCCGCCACCTCTACCAAGACAGCTCCAAAGTCAGACCTAAGTCCACATTTGAGGGAAATAAAAAACATACCCCCAAATCCACCTATCACTGATTGAGCTCTGAATCAAATGACTAAAGAGGAATGGAGGCTACGTATTAAAAAAACATTGACAGGTAACATTTATGGAGTGTTTGCTGTGTGCTAGTCCTGCACTTAGGCATAACGTGTCTCTCCACCACTGTCCAGTCAGGTCAGGACCATCACCATCCCCATTTCTCAGATGAAACTGGGGCTTGGAGCTGTTAGTTGACTTGGGCAAGGGCTTATACAGCAATAGGTAACTGGAGCAGGAAGATCCAGGCTCTTAAACTCTTAACACCTGTAAGCATGGTGTTACCGAGTTCTGCCAGCTAGCAAGACAGAACTAAAAATGCCAGTTCTTTTAAAGGGTTGTTAGGAAGGATCAGACCCAGCCTTTTTCTTGTGGAGATGAAGCCACTGTGGGCCAGAGGTCTTACAAGTTTGTGATTAGTACTTGGGACTAGGACTCAAGTCTCTTGTTTCCAGATCAGCACTATTTCCACACACCCCACTGATGGGAAATGAAGCTTCCAGAGCAAACAAGCTTGTACATCATTCATCATGTGAATTAGTGAGTCGGGGCCTTGGCTAGGGGGTCAGTGAAACTCAGGGCCATCCTGGTCTGGCTCCTTCCTTAGATCCAGACTCTCGCCTCCATAGCCTGAGGCCATCTCAGGAATGTAAAACCCTATCGTAAATTCTAGGTGCTTTTTTTTGGTGTTGGGTGTGTGTGTACAGGAGAGAGATTTCAGCGATAGTTAAATGAGAAATGCGTATCAAGCACATGATGTTGACTGAAATTGCACTCAGTAATCGTGTTTTGTTTTGTTTTTTTTTTTGTAAGAAGCAAATAAGCAAGCAGAGTCTATGTTCCGTGCTTCCTACCCTCAGCCAGAGAACACAGTTTTAGTTCTCTCTACCTGCCTCCCAAATAATTGAATGAGGACAGAGAGATATAATGGCAGTAAGGTAGCCACAACTGTGCACATTTATTCACTCGGCACCCCAAGTTGAATTAAACCATCTACCCACAATTGCCCTTCCTCCAAGAGGCAAGGCTGTTGAGGGTCAGGGTGTGGGCTCTGGAGTCAGGCAGACCTGGGCCTAGGTCCCAGCCCTGCCACCGTGATTCCCCGTGTGATGGCTCTGCGCCTGCTTCCGCATCCGTAACGTGAAGGCTCGAGCTGTGCCCAGTGCATGGAGTGGAGCAAGTGAAATGCCACAGGGCCTGGCATCAGTGAAAAGCAGCAACAATAACTGTGATCATCAGCCCTATTGGGTGGGCAGGGACTGTTTATCTCCTATTTCCTGCGAGGACCCAACGGCCTAGAGCTGAGGAGGAACTCGCCCTCGACCTCACAAAGTGTATGCTCAGGATTGCCAGGCCAAGAAGGTCTTTCCTGTTTTCCTCTTTCCCCATCCCAACTATTTCCCCTGAGTCCCTGGACCTCCCTGGGATTTCTAGGGCACCACTGGAGGAGAGCAAAGGGCCAGGTGACACTGGGGGACATTCCCAGCCTACGTGGCCTTGCCAGGCCCCTCCTACAGTTCCTAGGAGTCCAGGTCTCCCCTGGCCCAGCTCCTCTCCTTCTAGCCTCGATGTCTCCAGGTCGGGTGTGAAGCAGATCTGGGTTTAGATCTGAGCCTGCCCCTTGTCACCCTACTGGTGTGGGAAGAGGTCAGCCCGGCCCAGCCCGGCCCCCTGAGGAAGACAGACCCATGGGGACCAGAGCGTTTTCTGACCTCGGGAAGCCCTGACAGCCTTGAGAGCAATCCTCCTCCAGCTTCAACCCGTGTCCTCTCACGCTCCCTCTTCCTGGGCCCCTCCTGCTTCTCCCACCCAGAAGCCACTGTCACGGTGACTTGGCCTGCACTCCTTGCCACTCCTAGCCAGGGACTTCCCTGGGCTGGGCCTCCGACCGACCGGCTTTGGAAAATCTGGACTGTTAGTGATCAAAGAGTAGGCCACATCACCACTGGCTGCCAGCCCTTCACCCACTCTCGGCGCCCCAGGCTCTCTGTTACAGGTCAGCCACAGAAAAGGTTCAGCTGCCCCAGCAGCAACGAGAGTGGGAGAGTGCTCCGGAGACCTGCCTGCTCCAGTGGCAGAGGGTCCCAGCCTTCCATCCTATCTCCAGGGAAGGCGGAGGTGGACTCCAGCCTCGTTGCTTCCTGTCTAGCTTTAGATCACTAAAGTTCCCAACACACCCACACACTCCCTGTCACAGAAACACACACACACTCAATCATGTAATGACCTAGACACTCACAGGTACTCTCACAAACATACCCACACACTCCCCCTCACACAAACACACACATAATGAGCCAGACACACTCACACATCCCCATAAACTCCCCTTCACACAGACACACACTCACATAATGACCCGGACACCCCAAAACACACACAACACTCCCCTCACACACGCACTCACACACATAACACCCCAGACATTCACAGACACATGCAAACACAAAAACATGCTTGTACACCTCCGCTCACACAGACACACACATATACACCTTGGTAGATCTGACACACACAAACACAGACACACATACATCCACGTTCATGCTTATGTATCTACTCCCTTTTCATGGGAGAAGACTAAGACGAAAATAGGCCTTTCTTTTCCTTCCCTTTGGAAAAACTAGTAGTGACTAGAGAGAAAAGACTGGCCGAGAAGGCTGGGGGAGAAGAGGAGGGCAGGAAGAGGAAATAACAGGAGGGAGAGAAGCAAGAAGAGAACCGGGCCAGGCAAGGAGATAGAGAGGCTCAGAGCCCAAGCCCCGAGAGGGGCAGAGGGAGCTGGGCCTGGAGCAGACGACCCCAGCTGGCAGGAAAGTGGAAAGCTCTCCGCCCAGAGGTGGGAGGGTCTGGTGGCCCCAGCACTCTTGTGCAGTGAGCCCTTTCCCCTGTGCTGCCTGGCTCGCTGCCTCCAGGCTGGCTCACTCACCTGAGGAAGGGCAGAAGAAGGCAAGGGTGTGTCCAGAGGGGGCTGCTGGCCCTGTGAAGGCTCCTCCGCTTGCTCGCTGTGCTTCTGCAGGAAGGAGGGTTGGGCTGGGCTGACTTTTAGGCAGGAGGGGAATTCCCCGAGATGGAGGAGCCACACAAGGCTCAGTGGAGGCCCTTTCCCACCCCTCTGGCTGGCTGGCAGAACAGAGGGCCCTTCTTTATCAGCCCCTACCTGTCACTTCCCAGGCTGCCTGTCACTTGCTAGGAATTCCAGGGAGGCGAGAAGGCTCTGGGAAAGAGCTGGAAGCCTGGTGATTCTCTGGCTGGTCTGAGAACTGGCACACGGCAGGGTTCCACCTGGCCTGCCCACCCCTCCCCACCACCTGGGTTCGCCTGAAGGCCTCTATTTCCTCCTTCGCCTAGAGTGGGGGATTCCAGTGTCAAGGACCCCAAGGAAATCACCAGATACCCAGTCCACATCCTCCTGCCCTCCATCCTATTCCATCTGTTTCCACTTAGTCTGTGGATTCTCCACAGGGAAAGGAAAGATTGCTTTTTCCCTCTGTTCCAGATCTCATTCAGATATTGAGTGGGGTCCTAGAGACCTACCCTCTAAGGAACAGCCCAGCTCTGCAAGAACCAGCCAGTGCTCCAGAGCCTAGCTTCCCCATCCTAAGCCTCAGTGAGCCCGGCTGTAAAATGGGGATAACAAGTCCTGCTTTGCCTGCCTCTTGTGATGGCAATTAAACTAAAATGATGGTTTGCAGACGTCCTACAGAAACCATTTACAAACATAAGGACTCAGTTCATTATCTGCTGATATGAACTGAGGGGTGGGAGGGGCCACCTGGATGAGCTGGCCTTTCTTGCTCATTCCTGATTCTGGAGTTCTTCACTCTTACCGTTTCCTCAGGCCACTTATGGTCTTACAGACCACTGAGGATACAGGAACGGACAAGTCAGACCTGCTTCCTGCCTGCTCAGAACTCACAGGTTTGGGGATTGCCCTGCCCAGTACAGTAACCATCAGCCACATGTGGCTGTTCACAGATAAAGTAGTCAAAATTAAATAAAACCGGTAATTCAGTTCCTCAGTAGCACTAGTCCCATTGTAAGCTCTCAGCAGTCACTTGTATACAACTGCACACGTACAGAACATTTCCATCACTGCAGAGAGTTCTGTTGGAGAGCATCGATTGCTCTGGGGGCTGTAGGCAAGTTAGTAGGTAATTACAGTAAGGGGTGGTAGAGCTGTGTACTGGCAGGAGAAATACAGGGAGCTACTGGAGCCTGGACAAGGGAGCATCCAGTCAGGATTGGGGCATCTGGGAAGTCCTCCTGGAGGAAGTGACACCTTAGTGGAGATCTGAAAGTCGCAAAGCAAGAGCATAAGAGAGAGTGTTCTCAACAAAGGGAATAGACCCTGCAAAGAGAAGAGGACATTCAGGGAACTGAAAATTGTTCACTCTAAGTGGACCATGGAGGCTGAAGCAGGCAGGAGGGAAGTAACATAGGTAGGACCTGGAGAAACAGACAGGCCAGGTCACAAGGGGCTGCACTCAAGGCGGATAGGAGGTGAGGGAGGGGGACAGCTACTGAATCCAACCCTCAACTGCTTCTGTGCGCTTCCGATTGGGATCCCACAGGGAGTGCTAGAGACGCCTCCTGGCTCAATGGCCTCACTCTGCAGATGAGGAAGTGATGGTCAGACAAGGGAAGTGACTATCCAAGTGAGTAAACGGAGGGACTTCCTGACTCTCAGTCCAGTGCTCTATCCCATACCACATTCAGCCCCTCACCGCAGATGCCACTTTTTAAATGTTCGACAGCCGCATGTGACAAGTGGCTACCAGGCCAGACTGTACAGGTATCTCCATCCTCCCAGAAAGTTCTGCAGAACTAAAGGCACGAGTCCTTGACTTAGACCAGGCGCTAAGGATGATATACTTCCCTCCCTTTTGCTGGGAGCAAAATACACCTCCCCACACCCACACCGTCCAACGCTCCCCTCTCTGCCCTCTAACATCAAGCATCAGGGCTGGTGGCAGGCCTCAGTCCCAGGGAGAGAGACCTCCTTCCTGGGTCCCTCCATGAAATCTGCTGGTGACCTGGGTCAGCCAGAGCCTTCCATGAAACTGAGGAACGGCCCTTCCTCGAGGAAATGGAGCTTTGATTCCTCATCAGGAGAACACGTCATTAAGCCCTGATGTTTTTTGGATTGGGACATTCCCTCAGAACACAATGTCTTCCCTCCAGAGGCCACAGTAACCCAGGTCCTCGGAGAGTTCACGAAGCCCAGTTGAGACCGGTTCCTGCTTGTGGAGTCTTCAACAGCAGGGGGACCCTGGAGGGCTAACAAGGCTGACGCAGCTGGACCAGCCTGAGCTGGAGTCTCCAGTTAGGAATACTTGGCTTACACGCTTGAGGGAAAGATTAGTGCTGGGTTCCTTTCCCTGCCAAAATGCTGAGAGCAATTATCTTCCCACTCTTTCTCTCCCTCCTCTTCCTTTTTCCAGCAGTGAATTCCCTGAAACTGTTTTCCCTGTTCAGGCCACAGGATAGACACTGAGGTAGAAGAGACCCTTGGACTCTACAGCAGAAGAGCTGAGATTCAGTCCTGGTTCTGCTACGTGGTCCTCGGCGAGTCCTTTTCCCCGCTCTGATCCTCAGTTTCCCCTCCTGTAATGTAAAGGAGTCAGACCAGATCATCACCAAAGGACCTTCCATTCTGATACTGTGAAGAAATCTAAAAGTTCAGAAGGAGGAGTCAGCGCAGGCCAAGATGACCAGGGAATAATAACACTAACAGCTAATTTTAAGATGAACATGAGCCAGGCATGGTACTAAGTCCTCTTGCATGAATTATTGCCTGCATTCCTCATCAGAACCCTGCGAGGTGGGGTGGGTACTGCTATTTTACAGATGAGGAAACTGAGGCTCATAGTGGTTTAAGCCAACAGCTAATAAGTGGCATATCTGGAGTTCGAACTCAGGTCATGTCTCCAGAGCTCACCTGGAGGAGGTGAGATCTCTCTGCTGGGCCTCAAAAGATGGGTGAAGTTTGGGTAAACATGGGGACACTCTCACAGGACCACGACTTTGATGCTTCATTATCCACCCCAAGCCTCCTACCCTGATATCTCCAGTCTTCTTGTCGATATGTGGGAACAGCACTGGGCCAGCCTCGTAGTAGTCAATCGATCAGTATCTGTTCAGTGAATGAATGGACTGAACAGACATGGGTTTCCTGATTCACCAGTTTTATTGAAAGCTCCCCAAGGTTGGGACTCCTCATGCCATTAGGACCTAGCCCAGGACTCTGGGCATGATATCTGGGTCCCACCATAGACCTAAGAAATCAGACTGTCTGGCAGGTGGTGGGCCCTGAAGGCAGCATTTTTTATAACCTCCCAGGGGTGACCTTAGTACTTGGTAGCGTTTGGGAAACCCAAGCTCCTAAAGCCAGGTCTTCCAACTCTAAAGTACAGATTATCTGCTTGTAGACAGGCAGCCAAGGAGAGCTCACTGTCATGAACCATCAGGTGGCAGTTTGCTGGCCCCCCAAACATCCAGTCCATGACTTTTGCAAAAACACTTTGAACCTCCAAGAATCCGGTAGGTGCCAGGCCCACTGCCATTCCTGAGCTCACCATGTGACCTCAGCAAGCAGTTTCTTCTATCTGTCCCTCACTTTCCTCACCTGTGAAAGAGGGCCCATTCTCATTGCCCATGTATAACCCTGAGTATAGCTATGTACGTAGAAGGGGTACCCATTAGGATAATTTCATAAAGAATAACATAGGTCAGGGCCTCGTCAACTTTGGTGTCTGTTAGAATCACCTGATCCATTTGGTCTCGGGTGGGTCCTTAGAGCAGTGGGTGCCCTTTAGCATCACCTGGCCAGCTTTGTGAAAACGCAGGTGCCCAGGTCCCACCCAAGCTGATTACTGCAGAATCTCAGAGGGTGTGGTTAAGGATTGCTATTTTAAAAGCTCCCCAGGTGACTCAAAGTTGTGACTCCCGCTCCTGAAGCTGCCATTCCGAAAGTTGGTTCTGATGCAGGTGGTCCCCAGACCTCACTGTTCCAGGTGGTCTCGTACTACCTGTTTCCATTTTTGTACCAGGGAAGGTGCCTTCTCAGTACCAAGGTCAGAGACCGTGAGGACGACAGATTTTAGAATCTGGAGATAAGAGAGCTCTGTCCCACTTTCTGTGGGTCACTGAACATATGTGGTGGATGTGGAAAGAAAAATTAAAACTCAAGCCGAGTCACGATGAGGAGAGCAGGTATCTGTAATTCTGCCAGCGTCTGAAAGACAGGATTCAGGGGTGCATTTTGCAAAATCGTGCTTTCCAAGGAAACAAATACAGAGTGGTATGTTGCAAGATTTTGGCAAAGGAAGGTGATCCAAGGACAAATGTTGCAAGACTTTGCTGCCACAGGAAGTGGCCTCTTGGCCCATCGAATCTGGAACAAAGCTTAGAGATTGTCTTAACCAACCCCCTGGCTGAACAGAAGAGGAAACTGAGGCCAAGGGATAGGGAGGCACATGCCCAGAGTCAGGCAGGGAGGTGTTGAGGAGCTAGTATCACAGTCCCGGCTCCCCGACCACCTCCTGCCTGCTACCCTTTCCCCAGTTCCTCAAGTATCTACCATGTCTGTTTTTGCTCCAGGTCCCTGGCCTACCCCCTATACTCACACTCTCTTGGACAGCACCCAAGGTCAAAGGATGGGACTAAATCTGTGAGCCTGGATGTACACCTGCCAGATGACAGGCATCAAAGCCAGCGGGAGGCTGGGGCGCGCTAGAGAGGAAGGAGCAGTGTCTGATGATGTGGCCTGACCTCAGAAAGGAAGCCTGGTCACCAGGGGGAATTTCCCCGGGTGAGGTCTCCTGCCTATGCAAATATTGTACTCCAATTAACCTGGACCCCAGCATGGGAGAAGGGCGAGGGGACAGAGGACCTGAGAGAGATGGGGATGTGGGGAAGGCAAGGAATAAGGTCTGAGCCTCCCAGGGTGCCCAGAGTGTGCCAGATTCATCCTTTGAAATCTCATTTGTCCCTGAGACATCCTCCCAAGTAGGAAGGCAGCCTGAGGCCAGTAAGGGGAGGGTACATTTGCCCAAGAAAATGTAGTACATTCCAACCCAAAGGGAGACCGGGTCTCAGGAAGCGGCAGTGATGCTGGTGGAGTTGCTGCTGCCGCTGCTGCTGACAAGGGTGACAGTAAAGAGGCTGGAGTCCGAGAAGTCTGACAAAGTTTCATTTTGGGTTTCCATCTCACTCACTGGGGAGTTTTATCCTGGGAACAGCTAAAAGGCATCTCTTGGGAGGTAGTGACCCTGACCCCCTTTGGGCAAATCCCAGCGCTTGCTCAGAATGCTAGGGGTATGGCAACTGGTGCTGTTAACCCTTTGACCACCAGCTTCCAGAGCATTCCTAGTGACAGGAACAGAATGGGGACGATGTTTTTGAAGGAAAATCTCTCTCTCCTGCCTCTTTCCATTTCACTTACCTTGAGCCTAACTGCCCCTCAGAGCCTTCCCCTGGGATCCTGCTCCCTCCTGAGCCGGACCCTGTGGCTGCCTGGCTCTCCAGGGAGCTGCCCTTGCCTCCCCAGGGCAGGGCGGGCAGGCTGCGCCTGCCCTCTGCTGAGCCTGGCTGCTTCTCCTCCTGTGGAGGAACATACACAGGAGCAGGGGAGTCGCTGATTTCTGGAGCCATGTGCTCAGAAGCATGAGTGTGTGAAAAGCAAGTTTGGGTACTTGTGTGGGGCATTTCCTGTGTGGTCAGTAACACATACATGGACCATGGATCTGTTTTTCTGTTTGGTAGCAGCAGTGTGTTTGTGGACGTAAGCATTTTATTCTTTTCCACGTGGCCACCAGTGTGTGTTTCTGCTTCTGGACGTACACAGTGTGTGTCCCTGTGGGTGTGACTGGCAGCGATTTGGAATCCTATGTGTCCGATAAGTAGTATTTATAGGCTTTGAGTCAATACCAGCTATGTGGAGAAGTGGGAATGGGAATTGTTGGCCCAGCCCAGGCTTAGCATCTCTACGTCCATCCACCAGTCACCCGGCTCAACTATCAGACCCTCCCATCCCTGCCTATGGCAGTCTCCATTCAGGTCAAGGCCATTTCCATGGCCATCTCAACTGACTGCAGCTGGTGGTGCAATGGGCAGATGGTGGTAGCTGGGAGGAGCATCAGGACCATCCTGCAGAAGGAAGTGTATGCTCTGGAGACTGTCGCAATCCCTGGGGCAGGGGCCTGGGGCAGGGGCTCATTCAGAGCCACCCCTAAGTGGCTCTGATTGAGGGCTTCCTAGTCCTTGCTTAGCTGAGAGGGCAGTAGGATGGCCTGCACCCGGTGCCTTGGGCCTCACATCTGCCTTTAAAAGCACTTCCCACCTCTGGGTTGCCAGGTGATGACTCCTGGCTTCCCTCCTCCTCTGTCTCTCATTCATTCCCCAGGGCAGGGCAGGCCCTCCCTTGGTTTCTTGCTCTCCCATGTCTTTCTTTTCTTTTCTCCATCTCTGCTTCCTCCATTCTGGCTCAGATCCCCATTCCTCCACATCCGGGAAGTCATGGCAAGCCTGCCCCATGGTCTCCCAGGTGCTGCACCCACCTCCTTCTGCATGGAGGCATCCTCTTTCTAAAGGACCTCTCTAATCCTACTTCTCTTGTCCCTAGCACATTCAGGGGCTGGCCAGAGCCTGGAGGGCCAAGTCCACACCCTAGACCGGACTCTCTGTGACCCCCCAGATGGTGATCTCACACTGGGTATGGGGCCCAAGGACCAAGGGGCCATACCCGTTCCTCTACGTGTCCCTCTGTGCCCTTGCTTGAGCTGTTGCCTCTACCTGGAACCCCCTCCCACCTTTAACAGCATTCATTGTTGAAAGCCTACCTACCCACCTTTCGAGGTGCCTGGAATGTGTCCCTCTCCAGGGAGCCAGTCTCGGATTCCTCTGCGGTTAATCTGTGGCCTCTGCACTTGGTACTGCTTGCTACCGTGTGCTGGGTGGATTTTTCTAATAATCTTTCCCCGCTTAGCTCTCTGAGGGTTAGCAGCACAGTGTAGGGACTCAGGGGTCCTCAGAGGCTGATGAAAGAGACTTCCCCTCCCTTCCTCATCCATGGAATGGGATCCAGCCTATTTATTCATAACAAAGAGCTGCTGTTTACCGAGTCCTCAGGTCTTGAGCAGTGTGGTGAGATATATGTGTGTTGCCTTATTGCCTTATTTACTCTTCACAGCACTGTGACAGAGAACCCTTTGTCACTCCCATTTTACAGATGAGGAAATCAAGGCATAGTGAGGTCAGCTGACTTATCTACACCCAAGCAGTTGACTGGGATTCGAGGCCGGCCTGCCTGCCTCTGTAGACCTAGTTAGACAACTAGAATTTCCCGCTTGCCTAACTTCAACCATAAACTGGGGGAAGTTTGCCTTGGGAAACCTGAGGTCTGAGGGGAGTGGAGAGGCCTCCGAGAGCACTAATTTACTGCTTCTGGGTGCTGACATTTGGGTTGGGCAACTTCACACTTCTCCCTCCCATCGTCCATCTGCTTCGTCCAGCTTCCGCATTGGGAGGAAGAGGACAGGTCAGCAGGCAGCAGAGCAGGAGTCAGGAGCCTCAGGTGCTGTTCCCAGATCTCAGCCACGGTCACAGCCCTGCTCCCTGGGCCTCCAGTTCCTGACCTATGAGACAAGGGGGCCACTGTGGATGACCGCCAAGACCATTCCACCAATCCGTGATATGCTCCCGATGGACCATTAAGGAGGCAGTCACCCCTGCCCTACCATGAAGGGAGGCATGGTTATGGAAAAGCCTCTCCCATGGCATCCTTCTGGCAATGACTTGTAGCTCTCAGCAAAGCTGGGGCACAGAGACTACCAGGGGGTTTCACCCAGCCAGTGGCTCCCACACTGCTCTCCAATGGCAGGAAATGTGACTGGCAATTCCCAAACAGCTGCTCTGTGCCCCAGTCAAAAGGGCAACCCGCTCCCAACCAGCCACTTCCTTCAGACATTTCCTTATGGCCCCAAAGACCAAGGCTGCAACATCCAGCCCAGGGCTTCTGAAAGGGCTTGCCCTGAAGGGAGGCTGCACGGCTCAAGGCAGGAAGGGGACATAGAGACGTTAGAGGGATGATGGCCCTAGGTGAAGGAAGAAGGTGGGAGAGCGTTCAGGGTGCTTATGTAAAAGCCCTGAACCCGGCTGGGCCAGGGCTGCAGGGTCCCCGTTCCGTCTGCTGTGAAAGTGCTGCAACCCTGGGCCCATTGCTTCCTCTCTGTGGAAGTGACAGTTGTCTTTCTGTAACTGAGAGAGGGAGGTGAGAATTTCTGAGGGCCCCTTCCACACTTAGAACCCTCACAACCACCGTCCCCTTCTCCCACTTTGAGACAGCCGCGGTTTGGGCTTCTGCTTTCTCTTTCCTTTTAGCTTTAGTTTAGTCCCCACTTCTCTCCCTTGAACTCTGGCCACAGAAGCAATCTCTGGCAAGTTATCGGTTATCAGTTGATGCAGGTGTTTTGGAGGGAGCTGGGTGGGACATTCGAATGGAAGATCTTAAGGATTAGGACCAAGCCGGTCTAACTTTGCATTTTTAGCTTCAAGCACACAGCAGGGCACACAGGAGCCATTCCATAAGTATAAGTTGCGTGAATGAATGAGGCACCCTGGATTCAGGATAGTGGCTACTCTTCCCACCGCCAGAGATCTGGGAAAAAATGAGGTTTGTCCTCTAGGCACCTGGGCCTTAACAAGATTATTGAAATAGACTCCCAACTGGCCATCCTCCCTTCAGGTTTTTCCCAAATGCAGGGCTAAATGCACACCTTCCTTAGTGAGAAAGGCTACATCCGGTTTGTAAGATGGAATATGGACATACACGGTCCTCTGCAATTGGATGAGAACTCTTATTTCTAATCTGGTCTCCTTTACACCACAAACCCCGAGGGCCCTCTACTACTAACCAATCCCAGACCACCACCCACCCAACTGTATGAAAATTAAGTACAAAATGCATGTTGGGAGATTGGAATAGTATCTTGCCCACCACGAGTGCAGTTAGCGCTATCCTCATTCCCGGTTTCCAGGAGTCCCAGAATTCCTGGTTTCTCCACGTGTTCCCCTCAGCCTCAAGGGGCCTCCTGGCTTCTATTCCCTCAGGTCCCATCACTCTTCCCTTTCCACTTGCAGCCTATTTTATCCTCAGTACCTATTTTTAAGGAAAGTTCATATTTGTCTTTGGATGCCTCTGCAATCTGCAGCTGACTTCTCGAGAACAAAGCTCAGAAAACATCGTGGGATCCACATTGCAGCCCCTGCAGTGGGGCCTGGCTCAGGGTGAGGGTGCTGGCAGGCGAGCCCAAGCCCGTTAGGACCCCACTTCACACTCCCACGAGTCACCTCCCACCCCACAAAGGCTATGAGATAAGCAGAACTGGGGGCCTGTTTTACAGATGAGGAAACAGGCTCAGAGATGACATGCCCACAGTCAGTTAAAGACAAAGGTCTAGCTCCACGCAGCCTTAACCATTTTGTTCATTTATCTTCAGGTAACAGCGAAGTTGGGCAAATACCCCAAAAAATTCAGCTGACTCTCACAGGGTTTGGGCTCACAGCCTGGTGGAGGACAGGAAGTGGAGAAGACACAAGGTGAATTGTCTCTCAGACTCACTTTGTTGGAGATGAGAGAGGACTCTTCAAAGCTATGGGGTCCAACCCCCATACAAATGAAGAAACTGAGGCTGGGTGAGGGCACTGGCTAGTCCAAGGTTGCACACTGAAGGAGGGACAAGACCGGACCCACTGTCTCCCAAGCACCCATGACCCCTGCACAGCTATGATAAACATGCAATGAACTTCCAGGAGGGGCCGGGCAGCCGAGACAAGGAGCAGAGCTCTCTGGCCAGCAGGCACCACCGTGACACATCGCTGGACAACTTTGATCCGAGTCTCAGAGTAGAAGCAGAGCTGGGGGAAGGGAGGCTGAGAAACTGCAGTTGAGTCTATTGCTTATCAGTGATCTTCACGAAGTGGAAACTTTCCACGGGCCTCCCCAGATCATGATCACATCTGGTGCCCTCGAAGGGTTCAAAAGAGGAAGTTCGGGTTTGGTTGTAGTGGATGAAGAGCACACAAACATCCAAGCAGCAGGAGGGGGCCCACAATTCACGGTCAGCTCACTCACTCCTGGGCAGGCTCCAGTGAGGACACCCCGGGCTGCAGCTTCTAGGTCAAATACACAGATCCTCACTGGACATGCGTTTGTGTGTATCTTTTTGTTTAAAGAGAGAAGTGTAAAGTAAACGATTTGGAGGCACATCCTAAATGTCAATATCAGAAGAAAAAGCCAAGATCTTTTGCCCCATTCTCTCATTTGTGAGAAAACAGGCTTGGGAAGGGAAAGAGGCTGACACAAGGTAAATTGTCTTCCAGACTCATTTTGTCAGAGATGTGTGTGCATATAACATATTCAGAACTGCTGGGTCCAACCCTCATTGTATAAACTAAGAAATGGGGGCTGGTGAGGGTACTGGCTAGTCCAAGGTCATACACTGAGGGAGGGACAAGACTGGACCCACTAAGCCTCCCAACCACCCACGACTCCTGCACAGCTACTTTTGTGAAGTATGTGGCGGATGCACACTTGAACCCAGGTATCTGGACCCCCAGTTCGGCACTCTAGCACAACCACCGGGATGGAGGCAGGAGATGAAATGCTGGCAGACCTGTCAGCTGGCCGGAAGACATGTATCTTGCCCCATCTGCCCCCCCACCCCCACCCCCGTCCCAAGAACACTCAGTTGGCACCTGCCATCGGGCCCCACTGTTCAAAGCACAGACATTACTCATTTCATAGACAGAGGCTCAGTACGTGTTTGGATTTGACAAAGCCCAAACAGGGGCAGGGGCTGTGGCAGGGACAGAAGGATGGAGGAGCCTGTGGGGAGGGGAAGTGGACAGAACCTACAGCTATGGTTCTTCAGCCACTTAGATGTGAGGAGTGACCGCTCCGGGCCTTCAGTGGCCTCTGGGGGTGGGGGCCTTTCCTAAGTCCCAGTTGATAACAAGAGCCCACCCCTGTCCCCCTTCCCCCCACCCCTGCCCCTTCCTCAGTCTCTGAAGTTGGAGCAATCAGGCTCGGTCACGGTGGCTGGTGCTGATGACCATTTCTCAGCGGAGATGCCCGCCAAAGCCGGTGGCCCTAGTCCTCGCCACCACAGATAGCCAGCAAGGCCTTCATGAAGTCTCCAGAGGTGTCACCCTGTCAGAGGCAGAGGGAGAGCTGAGTAAGTGACAACACCCTGATGGCCCCCCTGCCCCTCCCCCCGCCGCCCATTCTCCAGGAGTGGTCTGTGCATGTACAGATGTGTGTGTGTTTATCACATCCCTTTTCTGCATGGAAATGGACACGCACCACTCACACTAGTCTGAACTGTACTCTTCTGAATTAAGAGAAGATCCCACACCATCACACAGAGCTCCCCCATGCTTTTTCACAGCCACATCGTGTTCTCCTGCAGGGTGAGGATACCCTTTATTTAACAACCCTCCATGGAGGGCTTGTACTCCTGATGTTATAAATAGTGCTGGCACAGATATTCTTTGCCTTTGGGAATATGTATGGCTACATCTGTAGCATAAATTCCTACACATGGAAATACCAAGTCCAAAGTGCACATGTTTTAAATTCGGGAATCTCTAATCTTCCCTTTAAGGGCGTGCCACCGAGCAGGCACATCTAGAGACAGAGAGTGGCTTGGTGGTGGCCGAAGGCTGGGGGTGGACACAGGTGGACAGGAAGGAGGATTGTGGTGGTGTGACAGACACGTGTTAGGTTGGACTGTGTTTGCACAACTTGTCACACTTACTAACACTTTTAAAATTACAGGTGAATTTTATGGTATGTGAATTATATGTCAATAAAAGTTTTTAAAAAACAAAGAGAAAGGCTCCCACATTATCTGGAAATCTGTAATGATAAACCTTTGCTCCATCTAGAATTTATTTTGGTATAAACAGGGAGGCAGGCCTTTCACTTAGCAACATCTGGCTGTCCTACAAAGTAACTCATCGAGAAAAACACCGTGGGAATGAAAAGGACTTCAGTTCTTCCGTTCGGGGACCTGACACCCACCAGGTTCCCAACTGACCTCTGGCCGCGCCCCTCACCTCAATGGCTTTGTGGAGAGACTTGTCGTATTTCTCAATGAACTCCCGCCGGACGTTGAGGAGGTCGATCTCACTCCGGGACACCATGATCCTGGTGAGGGTCTTCTCATCCGTGCCAGCACCCTGGGGCGGGGGGCAGGTGTGGGGGAGACGCAGGGCAGAAGAAACAGGGCCATCAGGCAAGGACTGGGGCTGTCCATCTGCCTCTCTCCCCTTTCCCTTGGAAACCAGGGCAGGTCAGGATATTCTGCCTTTGTTTGCCACAGTCCCGACCCAAACTCCCCTGGGCCCTAGGACTGGCCAGGCAGGCAAGAATGGCTTGTGTGAGTTGAAGCGTGAGCCCCTAAATTCAAGTCCGCCTGGAACCTCACAAAGTGACCTAATTTGGAAATAGAGTCTTTGCACATGTAATCAGTTGAGGTCCTCCTGAATTAGGGTTGGCCCCAGATCCGACGACCTGCGACCTTGTAAGAGGACACCTGGACGTGTACACAGAGAAGGCAGAGACTAGAGGGGTTCACCCACACGCCTAGAAACAGCAGGTTCCTGGTGTTAGAGATGCTGGAGAGAGGCCCCCTCAGAGCCTTCGGAAGAAACCAATCCTGCCAACACCTTCGCTTTGCACTTCCGGCCTCTACAACCATGAGAGAATAAATCCTGCGGTCACTTGGTTTGTGGCCATTTATCATGGTAGCCCTGGGAAGCTAGCATAGGGCATAAGGAGCAGGCACAGCACGGACGGGGAGTGCAGGCCACCAGAGCCCACCTCCACCCCCAGGGAGCTCGGGTCACCAGCATAGGGGGCAGAGCTGGCACACGGTGAGTGCTCAGTAAATGGCTGTCATGTGCGGGGACTGCAGGCTGAGAGGGGTCTCTGGCTCGCTCCACCAGGCAGGCTGCCCAGGCTCCGTCAGCAGCTGAGACTCCACTCGTTGGGCTGAGAGCTTGGCCAGCATGGCTTGGTTTTCAGGAAGTCAGGGCCAGTCCCAGGGCTGAGCACTTGTTACCTTTTGTGATCATTAGTCACAGGAAGCAGCATGTCACCTGCTAGAACATGAGCTCTGACAGTGCAGAGACTGTGTCCCTCTCACCCAGCTCTGGGTCTCTAGGGCAAGTCCCTCGACCTTGTCTGTAGAACTGGACCATTCCTTCTGGTGGGGATCTTTCCTGCGTGTTGTGGGCTATTAGCAGAATCCCTGTCCTTGACCCATCAGATGCAAGCAGCTGTCACTCCCCAAGCTGTGACAACCAAAATGTGTCAGAACATTGCCAAATGTGTCCTGGGGGGCCAAGCTACTCCCCACCCCAGGCTGAGAATGAGAACCCTAGAGCCAGACAGAGGACAGATGCTGGTAGGTGTGGAATGGGGGACACGGCTGTCACAGTGCTGACCCGAGGGGTGGCGAAGTGCTGGAAGGGAAAGGATCAAACAAGCAGGTCTTACCTTCATGGACTTGTAAAGTTTGTCGGCGAAGAAGAGAGGCTTGTTCTTGACACTTTGAACTGGCCAGAAGAGAAGGGGGACACGGGGACATTGGTCAGAGCAGTTGTGCCCAGACTCTGCATGGGGACTTCTCCCACCTCCTCTCCCCCAAATCTGGGCCTGCAGGTCATTGCCAACCCCAGGGTCATACTCAGGGCCTGACTCACTCACTCCCCCTCCCTGATATCGCCTCCTCTGGCTCATCCCCAGGCCTGACTCTGGCTGGTTTGCAACTCACTTCCGGCTGAGGTGCTTGCAGCTCATGATGGTGAGTAGAGGACTCAAAGGGAGGCAACCCTCACAAGCCCAAGGCTCAGGGCCTCAGATTTCTCAGTGCAGGAGGGTCACCAGAGAACTCGTTTAAAACTCAAGTGTTAAGCCCTGGCTGGGGTGGCTCAGTGGATTAAGCTCCAGCTTGCAAACCAAAAGGTCACTGGTTCGATTCCTGGTCAGAGCAAAAGCCTGGGTTTCAGTCCAGGTCCCTGGGGCATTCAAGAAGTAACCAATTGATGTTTCTCTCCCTTTCTTTCTCACTCCCTTCCCGCCTAAAAATAAATAAATAAAATACTATAAAAAATAAAATAAAACACAGGTGTCAGGCTTTACCCTAGCAACTCAGATTCCAGGAATATTTCGAGCAGCAGCTCTCAGAGCCTGGCTCCTGGACAGCCACATCAGTGCCATCTGGGGACTTGGTAGAGATGCAAATTCTCATGCCTTACCCCAGGTGCCCTGAAGCTGCAGCTCTGAAGGCGGGTGACCAACTCATCCCACTCTGCCTGGGACAGTCCTGGTGTTAGGGTGGCAGCCTCTGATCTCCCCAACCCCCACTCGATAGTGCCTGTCTGGCTGTACCAACCCACCCCTTTCTCAAGGCCTGAGGGGGTCTCTGGCCCTCAGCAGCTGATGGATTTCAAGGCTCTAGAACCAACATGAGGGTGTCTCAGCTTAAGGAGGAGGAATCAGACACCAGTCCCAGAAAGCCGGAATGACTCTGGGTAAAAGTATTTCTACGAGGAGGGCAGGAGGCAAAGAGGCTGTGCACCCAGGGGCACGCAGTCATGCAGAGACAGTCCCCTGAGACCGGCTCAGGAACCCGAGGAAACGACTGCATCATACATCGGCCTGCCAAGCTCCTTGTGCAGTTCCCTACCACCTTCTAAACACACCCCAAGCTCCTTGGCCTGAAAATCAAAGCTCCTACCTCCCTTTGCTCCCCTTCCTCCAAACATACCGTGAATTCCTTTGTGGCTTTGTCCTCCTCGGATGGAGGAGTTTCCCATGTGCCCTCCACTACTTCACCTTCCCAAATCCCACCCCCATCCTGCAAGGCTGTATTTGACATGCACATCCCTAAGTTGTATCCTCTCCTCCAAGAAGCCTGCCCTGACTCCAGGCCCAGGACTGAGTCAATCCAGTTAAGAGCAGACTCGGCAGAAACTTCCATCCTCTGCAACCAACCCAGAAACCTAAAGCCTGCCTCAGGGGACCCTGGGGCCTGCCATGGATGGAGTGATGCGGGTGGGGGGGGTGGGGGCACCCCTGTCCTGCAGTACACTGCACCCCTACCCAGCCCTCCTGGTTTCTCCCCCAGGGAGAGCTATTTCCTGCTCCTGCCCGCAGCCTGGAACCAGTCCTCATGTTACCCACCAACCCCACACTGGCACGACCCCGGGGGCCAGCACGTGGCACTGTTGATTTTCCAGTACTAGTAGCTGCCACAGCCATTGTTCAGGGACTCTGGCCATGTTCTCAATGCCCCCAGTCCTTGCCCTTGACCTCTAGCCCCTTCCTTTGATCCCTGCCAGTTACCAATGGCCACAAATGCATCTCTGACGTCCCCAGACATTTCCTTCTTGATGACGTGCTCCACGTCATAGTTGGTCAGCTTGACAAACTCCTGGAAGACTGGCACCAAGAGAAGCCCCAGAGGTGGGGGGTGAGCTTCAGTTCGCAGGGAGAGGGGAGATCATCCCGGTCCCACCCACCCAGCTCCATCCACAGGCTGTGCCTGGCAAAGTGGAAAGGGGCTGCAGGTACAGCTGTGCCCAGGCACAATCACTGCGGGAGGGAAGTTCTGATCTCAGGCTGCCTTGGGCTCAGAGCCTAATCTGTGTCAAGTCAGGCACTGCCCCAGGGCCTTGGTCAGGTTCTAGGAACCTGGGCTGGGGCAGTAGATAAGCATGGGTCCCAGTCACTGCTCCTCCAGAACTCACTGAATGACCTTGGAGGACACCCTCCTCATTTTTTGGGCTGCCCCTTCCTCCTGTTTCAAGTTGGGATAGAGACTAAGTACTCATAATAATAACAACACTAAGGAAGTTCCTATGTGCCAGGCATTGTGCCAAATGCTTTTTGTGAATTATTTTTTCCATCTTCACAGCAATCATGTGTGGTAGAACTCAAATCCCAGGTTAGAGCTAAGGGAATTAAGACACAGATATTCCCCAAATTGCCCAAGGCTTTAGGGCTGGTAAGTGGGAGACTAGAATCGAGTTGGCACAGCTCCTGGGTTTCTTCTTTTAGCCACTATGCTAGAGCACTTTACGAATTTTACTGACGAGTGCCAGGCAGATGCATGCCTAAAGGTCTTAGTGGAAAGGAGCCTTCATGGTCACCTCATGTCAGGGCCGCCACATACGGGTGCACCCTGTGCAAGTGGCAGCCTGTGGCTCAAAGACCAGTGCATGGTCCTTATTTCATCACCACCCCTCGCTGCCTTGCTCTTGGCAGACGTCCCAATGAGTCATGACACAGAACCTCCGAATCCTTCCCAATACAGAATTGCGGGCAGCCACCACCAACCCATTGGGCCATTGGCCATGGAGGTAAAGCCACCTGCTTTCCCTCATCCAGGCATCCTGCCTACTTCCCTAAGGAGGTGGAGGGAGTTGGCTCAAGGCTGAAGGACACCAGGACTGGACCTCGGGGCTCCCTGTCCCAATCAGCCACCATACTCCATTGTTGGGGGAGGGAGTGGGTGGATAGGCAATCGGCTCCTCTGGTCACAGAGAGCTGACAGATTCTCAAGAGATGTGAGGGTCTTCCCACTGAATTGGGAAGGGAAGGGCTGAGGCCTCACCTCTCCGGAGGTGCGCGTAGCTCCTCGTACACAGGATGGTCATGAACCGCGTCTCCATGGAAGCTTTGTCTCCACCGCTGGATGTGTCGGCTATTTCCTGTGAGTCCAGGTGGGGGCAAGGATTAGGGAGGGGAGACATGAGAATGCCTTGGTTATCACTCACTTCCATGGCTTTGCCTAGCCAGAGGACAGGTAGAAGTTGCCCTGCCCGCGTCACCCAGGGACACTGACATCGGCCCCTTCTTCCTTCCTCAGCCTTCTCAACCCCTCAAGCTCCTCTAGTCCCCAGCAACCCTGAGGATGGACACAGGAGCACCGCACCGCATGACCGCAGGATGGTGACCTAGGGGAGGGGCAAACAGGCACTGGGCGTGGGGGAGCTGGGCAGCATACTTGTGCACATGGGTAAGGAAACGGCGTAGCCGGTGTTTCCCCAAGTGTCAGCAACGTCATGTATTTTAACACACCACATGTGTGCTCCCACAATGGTCTTCTAGCCAGCTCCCAGTTCTGTTTGCTCTGTCTTTAAATGTCCCTTTAAAACAACCAATTTCCCACTGAAGGGAGTGGCGAATGTTAGAATGTTCAGGAAACACTTGCCTGGCCCATTTTCACCCAGTGGGGTTCTTAGAGGAGAGGGAGAGAGAGAAGCCGTGGGCCCAGAGAGAAGCCATGGGGTGGGCCCCAGATCACTGCCTGGCTCTGCCCCGCTCAGCCCCACCCAGAGGCACATTCAGAATCACACCCCACTCAGAGGCCTTAAAATCCATGGGGACACCATGACACTCACCAAGATCTCAGCCGCCACCTGAGAGCAGGGAGGAGAGAGAGGGGGAGGCAAGAGTCAGAGGTGGGCCCAGAGAGGGTGGCTCTGGGGTGCAGGGGGCAGAGGGCCTGGCTCAGGGCAGCAGCCAGGGGACGGGGACCACAATGGGAGCAGGGAGGAGAAAACACCTTTTTCTGACCTTTGGGCTAGAGCTCAACGTGGGGATAGGCCTGGGAATTAATTATAGAAATGTCCACCTATAAGGAGGAGCACAGGACAGGGCACTCTGCCCCTCATTGTCTCCGGCAACCGACCTAGGGCGACACCAGACCTGGTGTGCTCACCTCCACAGCCACTGAGAAGCCAGAATGTGAGAAGGGCTGAGTTCCCTACACCACTTTCAGAGTTGGAGGGTCCTCAGGAGACCCACCGAACCCCCTCGGGTGACAGACAGGAGACAGGAGACAGGATTGCTGAGGCCTGGACGGGAGGGGACCTACAAGGGGCACAGAACCAATCAGGTGGGAAAAGGCCAGCTGTTCATTTTGAAAGGGTCCATTTTAATCGTCGTCTTAGCCCAAGCACAAACTTTTGTTGGGACACAATTTTGTTAGGCGAATACCGTGACTTGGAGTGCCTGGAGACAGCATATACCGAGCCCTGTGTACCCCAGAATGAGTCTTGACTTTGCTTATGTCCCCAAAACTCTGCCTACCACTTTAATCTATTGGATAGGCTAAAACCATCCTCTTCCTAAACTTCCCAATAGCTTTATGCTTTGTAAAACTCCTTTTCACTTTATAAGCTGGCGACGTCTATCGAAATTTAAAATGCACGTGCTGTCTGATCCACCAGTTGTGCAGCTAGGGCTTGGCCTTGCAGATACGTCGGCAAAGTCTCCCGAGATGTGATGCAGGGAGTTCGCCGCGGCAGTCTCCGTAAGGCAGAAAAACTGGAAGCCGCTAGTAGGTGACTTGTTAAACAGGCTACGTATGGCTCACCCAATAGTAAAAATAAGATTCACGCAGCCATTAAAAAGAATGAGACTGGTCTGCAGAGCTGACGAGGAGAGTCTCCATTTAAATTAAGCAAAAAAGTAAAGCGTAGCATAACAGTGCGGAATGGAGTATAACAGTGTTCTTTTATCCAGCTAGAAAAGATGAAAGCCAGCTTTTCATTTTATTTTTCTTGAAATTTCGTTCCTATTTCCTCAACATGCAAATCTGTTATTATTTTAATGTCAAATTGGAGTTATCAGGGCTTCTTTGATTATGGAATGCTTCTGGTTTTTATTTGTAATTTTCTACATTAAAACCAACCTAGCTGAATCCTGAGGATGCCATCTAAGTGAAATGAGTCAATTACAAAAGGACTAACACTGCATGATAGCAAGGGCCCTAGAGCAGTGACACTTGGAGACAGGAAGCAGAAAGGCGGTGGCCAGGGACTGGGCAGTGGGGAAGGGCAGTCACTGCTTGATGGGCATGGAGCTGCAGTTCACGAGATGGAAGAGTTCAGTGGGTGGGTGATGGCGGGGGCTGCACAGTGATGTGAATGTGCCCAGTGGCTCTGAACTGTCTACTCAATAATGGTTAAGATAGAGACCAAAAAAACAAAAGCAAAAAAACCCCACCAAAAACCCAAAAATGGCTCAAACGGGAGAACAGATCAAAGCCCCAGAGCCAATTCATCTAGGCAACCAAGAGATAGCCAACCTATCAGATGCACAGTTCAAAGCTCTGGTGATCAGGATGCTTGCAGAATTGGTTGATTTTAGTCACAAATTAGATGAACAAATGAAGGCTACAATAAGTGAAATGAAGGAAAATGCACAGGGAACCAATAGTGATGGGAGGAAAACTGGGACTCAAATCAGTGGAGTGGACCAGAAGGATGAAAAAAACAACCAAACAGAAAAGAATGAAGAAACAAGAATTCAAAAAAATGAGGAGAGGCTTAGGAAACTCCAGGACATCTTTAAACGTCCCAACATCTGAATTATAGGGGTACCAGAAGGCGAAGGGGAAGAGGAAGAGCAACAAGTGGAAAACTTATTTGAACAAATAATAAAGGAGAACTTCCCCAATCTGGCAAAGGAAATAGACTTCCAGGAAGTCCAGGAAGCTCAGGGAGTCCCAAAGAAGTTGGACCCAAGGAGGAACACACCAAGGCACATCATCATTACATTAGCCAAGATTAAAGTGAATGAGAGAATTCTAGAAGCAGGAAGGGATAAAGGCAGAGTCACCTATAAAGGAGTTCCCATCAGACTGTCAGCTGATTTCTCAAAAGAGACCTTCCAGGCAAGAAGGGGCTGGAAAGAGGTATTCCAAGTCATGAAAGTCAAGGACCTACATTCAAGAGTGCTCTATCCAGCAAAGCTGTCATTTAGAATGGAAGGGAAGATGAAGTGCTTCTCAGATAAGGTCAAGTTAAAGGAGTTCATCATCACCAAGCCCTTATTATATGAAATGTAAAAGGGACTTATCTAAGAAAAAGAAGATAAAAAATAGCACAGTAAAAAGACAGCAAAATCACAGATATTAACAACCACACCTAAAACAAAAGCAAACTAAGCAAACAAGTAAAACAGGAGCAGAAACACAGAAATGGAGATCACATGGAGAGTTAGCAACAGGGGAGTGGGAGGAGGAGAGAGGGGAAAAGGTACAGAGAATAAGTAGCATAGATGGTGGGTAGAAAATAGACAGGGGGAGGGTAAGAATTGTGTGGGAAAAGTAGAAGCTAAAGAACTTATGACACATGGACATGAACTAAAGGGGGGAATGTGGGTGGGAGGGGGTGTGCAGGGTGGAGGGGAATGATGAGGAAAAATGGGACAACTGTAATAGCATAACCAATAAAATATATTAAAAAATGGCTAAGATAGTAAAATTGGTGTTACATTATATATATTTTTGTAAGGGTTGTTAATGTACATTTTACCATAATCTTTAAAATTACCATGCTAAAAAATGCCTAATATTTTTTTTTAAAAGAGGAGGGCGTTTTAAAAATTGAACAAAAATAATTAAGGCATCAACCTTTTTCATTTACTTGGGTCCGTGAGCCCCAGAGACACATTTTTGCAAAGTATCTTCAAGACAATAATATTTTCAGTATGGAAAGCACAGGGGCTATTAAAATAATTTTCCAGAGAGTCAGCACAAAAGCTTTTCCTCATAAGCCCAGCTACTTTGTGCTAAAATTAATCTGGGCTGCCCCTCTAAAAGTTAAACAGAGTCTTATCCACTCTTAGATACAAACTCAAAAGCAATGAAAATGCACATACACACAAAAACTTGTGGACAAATGTTTATAGTGAGCGGCATTATTCTCAATAGCTCAAAAGTGGACCCAAAGTCCTATCAGCTGATACATGGATTTTTAAAAAGTGACATATTCGTAATGAAATACTATTTGGCAATGGAAAAAAATGAAGGAATATATATGGTAGGATAGGGATGCACTGTGAAAATATTAAACTAGGTGAAAGAAAGCAGTCACGGAAGAGCACGCGCAACACGCTTCCGTTTGTGTGAAATGCTGCAATAGGCACCTCGGCAGAGACGGACAGCAGGTTAGTGGCCGCCTGGCGCTGGGGCGCTGGGAGGAAACGAGGAGGAACCGCAGTGTGTACGGGGTTTCTTCAGGGATGAGGAAATGTTCTAGGTGGACAGTGGCGATGGTTGTGCAAGGCTGTGAAGACACTAAAAACTGCAAAATGTACACTTTAGATGGGTCAATGTGTGGTATATGAATTATATTTCCCTAAATCTGTTTGGTGAATTCTTAAATGGAATAGTTTATAGCCATTAAATGGTGCTGATTTAAAAAAATGTAATAGTTTTAACAGAATATTAATTTTTAACTATTGTAAATCAGGAAATATATGTGTGTGTGTATGTATATATATATAAACCAACTAGAATGATCTATTCTAAAATATTAACAATGGTTGTTACTAGCAGGTTCTGGGATTTTTTTGCTTATCCCTATTTTCTAAAGTTTCTACAGAAGCTATGTATTACTTTTCCAGTAATAAGAAAATGAACCCATACGAAGATCAGGGGCTAGCATCTGGGAATCTGGAAAGGCAGCTGAGTTGGGCAGGGCTCTGGCTCCTTTAGTTGTTTCCACCCAGGTTCTCTCTCACCCCTCTTCTGTAAAGGCTGCCAGCAAGGTTCACCACCGCCCCCTGCTGATAGCAACCGGAAGTGTAGCCTCATAGGTAGACCTGGCACCAGGCAAAAGCATTGGGATGGGAGATGGATTTGGGATGAGCTTTTAAGCCAGGTTCAAAGACCCTCAACAGCATGATAGGGTCACTCTGTTGAATGAGTGAATAAAATGCAGCCTCAAAAAGCCACTCTAGGGGGCTGGGTTCCCAGGCTGGCCCCCACCCCAAACACACCCATAACACAGCTGGAATACCCATGAATGGAACCCTGCAGCTTCTGATGGCTGAATTCCAAACCAGGGGCTGGACAACTGGTTCGGAGGCTGCAGGGAAGTAACTATACTGGGTCTTGGAGGATATTAGATGGTATTAAGTGTGGGCTTTGGAGTCAGGCAGACCTGGGTTCAAATCACACTATGGGCGCTTAGACATTGTACCCTTGGTCACGTAAGGAGCTTCATTTACCTCCATTGAAAAACAAGGGAGTGGGGGAGGCGACATAAGAAAGTATAAAACAGTCTTAGCATTGTGTTCAGTACTTAGCAAGCATTCTGATGGTTTTATAATTGCCTGGTTCCAGCCAAGGATCCTTCCAGCTCAGATGCTGCTGTAGCATTCCGCACCTCTGTTGGTGGAACTGGGAACAGAGCTGGAGCCCTGACTTCTAATCCATCAGAGCCCTTTCCAACCCACCAACTGTGAAGGAAGAGGGCTGGATCCACAGGCTGTGGTATCAATGCCCAATTCCTGGACCTGGACTGTTTGGGGGACTGGGGATGGCTCAGGCAGAGAAGACAGAGACCCAGACCCAGGCCAGGCCACAAGGTACTTGGGAACAAGGCACAAGTGAGGGGGACAGTGCAGAGGGCCTCAGCAGGGACTGCTCAGCTGTAGGGACACTCAGAGACAAAGGATTTGGGACTGTCCAGCTTCCATGAGAAGCCAGGTCCAGACCTCAAGCTCCCCAGCCTTAGGAGCAAAGCAGAAGCAGAGAAGCCAAGAGGCCCCAGAGAACCTGCAGTCCCTTATTCATTAACAACTACATATTGAGCCCTGGTCACGTGCCACTCTGGCCGCATCGGTGAACAAAACAAAGATCCCAGACCTTGATAAATTCACTTTCTAGGCTCTCCCAGGATATAACCTTTACTCGGTGCCATTTCATAGATAAACTAGGAGCTATAGCACTCACACCCGCTTCCCAGCAAACTCTCAGACCTGTTGCCTCTGGGTGAGTTTCGCCCAGGCTACTGATTTGCTGTGTGACTTTCAGGAGTCATTCGTCCTCTCTGGGCCTCTGTTTTCTCATGGTAACATGAGAAGTTTGACCTGCATGATCCGTAGTCCCTTCCAGTTCTGAAGGTCTGGGGCCCTCAGCCTAACTCTTCACATAGGAAACACCAGTAAGGCCAGCACTGCCTTCTCAAACATCACTCTGAAAGCTCTGAGAACCTTCCAAGTCTCACTTCTAAGGGTGGGAGGTGCAAGGGGTGCAGAGTCTGAGTGTCTGCCCGTCACACCAGCCACGCCCCCGCCAGGAGCCTTCTCCCTCCTGGAGCGCCAGGGCCTGCCCTGGACGGGTGTCAGCTGGAGCCGCTGGGGGCCTCACCTGGGCATCCTCCCGGGCCTGGTCCCGATTTTCTCCTCCCTCCTCACGGTTCCCCTGCAGCAGGACCAGAGAGAAGAGTCAGCCCCCAGACAGCCACCCACTCTGCCCCTGAGCAGCCACAGGCCCTTGTTCAGCCATTCTGCCTCCCTGAAGGCTCCCCCTCAGTTGTAGCATGGGAACAATGAGCCTGCCGCCCTAGGGTGGGCTTCATGGGCATCCCATACGAACATCTGGAAGGCACCTGGCCCAGGGCCTGACTCAGACACACTGCACTGGCACCAGGGCCTGGCACCTGGGTTGTGAGAATTCAAGAGATGGTGATGCCAGTTCCGGGTAACAACAAAGGGAAAGGTCACCTGCATGGCTTTGTCCTGCCAGCTGGGCGCCCAAAAGGCCAGGCCGAGGGCCATCGGGGACAGCTGCCCGGAGAAGGTGGCAGCAAACCAGCTTTGGAAAGCGCATAATGGAGAAGGCACTGACTGAGGTGGTAACTGCGTCCACAGGGGACTGAATTGGCAAGTGGGGAACGCACCCTCCCTTCCCCCTCCTAGGGCCCCAAGGGGCCTGGCAGGCCTGGGGCTGTCACTGCACCCACCGTAGCCAGAGAGATGAGGATCCTTTTGAAGTGGCCGGACGTGTCTGAGCTCAGAGCATCCTCCAGAGACTTGTGATAATCTGAGACAAAGAAAGGGGGTGTGGGCAGCTACTGGCCAAGAAAATTGGGAGGGTACCTGGAGGCCAGGATTTGAGCCAGAGCAGTGCTGGGGGTGGGGTCGTGGAGATGAAGAAATCTGTAGTTGGTCCTTGGGGACATCCAGCCATCTGTTGGTCTTGACACTGATGTGCCCATCGGTCCTTCACCTCCCTCTGCTCCTGTCCTGGGTGAGGTCTCGCTTTTCCCATTAACAGCCCCCCCACCTTCATTTCTCGTCCCCCTCCCCTCCTGCGTGACCGTTGCTGGGCCCACAGGCATGGCCCTGAGTGTGCCATTCCCTGGCCCACAACTTCCACCACTTTCTATGGAAAGCTGCTTTCCATAGAAAAAGTTTCAACACTGGTGACCAGTATTCAAGGTTCTTCAGAATAATATGCGGTCACTTTTAAAAAAATTGGTAAGAATTTCAAGATGGCGATGGTGTGGCAAAAGGGACAGAGACCTGGACATCAAGCATGTGCCTCTGAACAAGGCCTCATGTGGCTGCCCATGCTACCAGCCCTGGAGCTGCCCTCCTCGCCAGTGGCCTGGACGCTCTCTCTCCCCTCACTCCCGGACCAAGTCCCTTCCACTTCCAGGCCTTTGTCCCGCCGGCACTCTGTCTGGGGCACCCTTTCCCCAGACACAGGGCTGGGGTCACGCAGGCACTTATCAAAGCCTTGTGGCTTGAGAGCTGCAGGCAGAGCTGTGGGCGAGGTTGGAAGCTGGGATCCTAGCTGTTTGTCCACTCACGTCCGAGTGGTACTGAGTCCCAGGCCTCCTCCCCACGGACTCACCTTCCTTATACGCCTCATTGATGGCCCGGATTTCAGCATTGGTCCGAGTAGCCAGGATTTCAATGAGAGCCTTTTCATCGGTGCCAGCTCCCTAGAATGTCAAGGCAAAGACCTGCTAAAAGACAGCCCTGGCCCGTGTGCAGAGGCCCACGGGCTCTAAGAAACCACCCAGGAGGGGTCGCTCAGGCCACTGAGCCCCCTGGATTTTCTCCTCATGCCCACACATGGCCTCCAGACCACAGACTGTGGCATAATCAGAGCCGAACATGCCAGCCTGTCAAGATTTCCAGGACCACCCACAAAAATGGCTTTGGACCAAAAGTTAAAAAGAAAAGAATGTATAGTCTATGTGTATGGGTCAGAACATAAGTATTAATACATAAGCATATAAAGAGAACAGGGGACACGCATCACAATTGTCTCTGGGTAGGCGAGGGGTCACAGGTGACTTCCATTTTCTTCCCTTGTGCTCCGTGTCTGTCTTCTCAGTGAACACATATGATTTTGTCAGAAGAAAAAGTTCAGTGCTAGAGAAAAAACTATGCTGTTTGTTTACATTTGGCTGTGATGACTGATCCATTAGGTCTTCGGGACTGAGGCAGCCTGGGAACCCGCTACCAAAGGCACCCACTTTGAGGGAGGTGGACAAGGCTGACTGACTGACTGACTGACTGATCAGTAGATTCAAATATCTGTGAAACACCTGTCACATGCCCCCCACGGTGCGCACTGCCGGGGCCACAACTGTAAGATCCGAGAAGTCACGTCCTCTGCCCTGGAAGGTTCCACCCAGTGGCCAGGGGGTCCCTGGGCTCTCTGCCAGGAAGCAGATTGAGGCTGAGTGAGATCTTTAATAGTCTCTTCACTAAAAGCTGGCATGTGGTGATCCTTAGTGTCCTGAGACCCAGGGTCTCGTCTGATCCTTCTCCAGCTTCTGTTTCTAAGCCATTCGCTTTTTTTGTCTAGGAATTTCGAAAGGACAATAATCTCAAGTAGCTTTGCCCAGGGCACGTCTGTTCTCGGAATCCTTCAGGGTCCAAAGCCCTAGTGATTTTGAGGCAGGATATTGAAAGTTAATAAAATTTCCTGGCAAGAGGAATGAGGGAAATGGAGACATAATAGTTAAATGAGGCCGAGCAATTAACAGCCTGCTAATAAATTGCAAGATCTTACCTTCCCTAACCAAGGACACTTAGGAAGAGGTGGTTTACACCTCTCCTCGCCAACCAGTGAGTGAGTAGCTTAAATCGTCCTGAGCAGGGGATGGACGACAGAGACATCAGTGCTAGCCAAACCCCAGAGGAAGTCAGGGGAACAAATAACCAAAAAGCCCAATCAGAGCCAAGTGAATCCAAGATAAAAGTAAGGCAGTGAAGCTGACTGGAAAGTAGTCCCTTACACGCACATTTTGATACGTCAGTGTGTTAAAGGACCCACCTGGAAAGCTAGTGAATATTCTGTTGAGGTCCTCCCCTGAGACCTCCTCTAAAACTCCCACCTTTAGAAAACAGGTAAGAACCCTCAAGACAAAGCACCCAGTGCATGCACGCGCGCTCTCTCTCGTAAACCTGCAAACCCCTTTTCCTCAAGCGAGTAGTTTTGCTTTGTTTCTCCTAAACTCCAAGGGTCCCGATGAGATTTGCAACCTGGGAATCAGTAGGCTGTGGCAGCTCATCCTGGGCTAAGCCCCTGAACCTGTCTCTAAGGGCCTCCTTTTGCCTTTGTAATCTCCTTTCCTGAGTCCACACAGCCCAGTCTCAGCTCACTCCTGTTGCTGTGATCTTGCCTCTTCTAGATTAAGCCCTTCTTTTGTTTCACGGTCCCCAGCTTTAATAAATGTACTCCCAAAATTACATGGACTCATGCAGTGAACTCTTTCCTGGGAGAAGCCAAGAGCCCACACACTCCAGATTATGTTGGGGCTGGCCGGCCCCGGTCCCTTTCTGGTGGCAATCTCATGCAGTTGCCAAGTCAGGCTCTAGAGCCAGACACACTGGATCCAAATCCCATTATGCTGCTTCATAGTGCTCTGACTTTGACCAAGCAACTTAACCCCTGAGCCTCAGTTTTCTCATCTGTACAATGGGGACAAAACAAAAGTCTTGCCTTGTGGGTTGATGAGACAAGTCACCGAGCTGAAACACACAGCCCAAGCTGGGTCACTGTGTGTTCTAACTAAGGGCGAGGAGCCACCGGTACAACGGGTGCCTCGGTAAGTGAAGCCGCCCCAGGAGCAGCTGGGCCAGGACAAAACACCCTTTCTTGCTACTTGCAGGGCCAGGTCTTCAGAGTGCTCTTCATGCCCATGACCTCTTGACCCTCCCCCACATCTGGAGGGCAGGAGAGACTGTTCCTGCAGGACTGGAGTGTAAGTGGCCCAATGGCACACAATGGTACGCAGCAGGGCCCGACTAGATACAGACTCTGCTGCTGCTGCTCCTTCCAGGTCCGTCCTGCTTCCACTCGCTGCTCCGTAAGAGCCCTCTGACCCCTCGGGTTACTAGGCTTGTGACCCCACTTGGATCAGCTTCAGTAAAAGCCAAGACTCTGGCAGGAGTCCTGGGAGGAAGGAACTCTTTCCACTGGAGGTGCAAGCTGCTAGGATATACACAAGCCATTCTGCCACCACAGGGAGAAAGGCTGGCTGAGAGTGAGGAGCCGTGGAAGAGAGGTGAGCCCAGGTAGGGGAGAGACAAGAGTCCATATACCATTGTTTTCATCCCTGGATTCAGCCATGTCTAAAACCAGACTGAGTCCTGTACTTTTTAGTTATAGGAGCAGACAACCCTTCCGTGTTTAAGGCATTTTGAATTGGGTGTAGGAGGGGCTCTACCAGGGACTTACAGTCAACCCATCTAGGCGCTGAGGAGCACCTGCAGACGGACCCCATCTGTTTGGTGCCCACACTGACCTCCATGGCCTTCTTTAACTGCTTGGCATCATAATGGTCTGGTGGCATCATCAGCCCCAGAATCAGCCTCGCCAGGTCTCCAGAGAGTTCAGACTTTAGGTCAGCCATCAAGTCCTGCAAAGGGCAGAGCCAAAGTCACACCAACATCAGCACTTGCCCACACATGACCCAGGTCAGGGAGGACATATGAACTGGGAAATAAGGGCTCCATGTGGATGCAAGGAATTGTGGGAGCCTGTGTCTGCCTTTGCTGCTATTGGGTTTACTGTTTAGAGGAAGCCGAAGAGGGTGGGAAAGCGGAAGACCTGCCCTCCTCTAAGCAGCAGACAGAGAAGGAAAGGGCCGGGCCATTTCAATCTTGGGGGAAACTTGCCAGCCAAAACTAGGTGCCTCTAAGGCACAATGACGACGGATGCTCAGCCTTGGGAACTTGAAGCCTCTCTGTGCAGGGGGAACTGGAGGATGCCCAAAGCACTGCATGAAAACAACCATGTCCTTGATCTTGCCCTAAGCTGAGCCATTCCTGCAAGTGTTATTGATCACAAGGAACCAGGGGAATGGGGAGAAAGTGTCTGCAGGCATCCCATACCCAACGATGGGGATGTTCTCAGAACATGTGACCATGTGGGGTCCCACAGCCATGGAGACCCTGCTGCCCCACTGTGCAGAGCTGGCTGTGACAGACCAAGCTCCCTTAGGGGAGTGTGGATGCAGGGCCTGGTGCCCAGGCTGAGTCCCTTACCCGGCCGAAGTGAGACTTGAAAGTCTGCCGAATCTGTTGCCGCTGGGCATTGCTACGATGTGTGACGATTTCGATGATAGTGTCCTCATCAGTTCCTGTCACCAAAGCCACATGGCTCAGAGGCAGGCCTGTGGCCCAGCTTCTCCCCATACTCCCCACCGATGGGCCCTATCAATCTTTGTCACAGGAGAAGCCTGGCTGGGCAACCCCGTGCTCCCAGGCTCCTCAGGGAGCCCTGCCTCGGGCCCCAGCCACTGACGTCCCCTGAACTCTGCCCAGCACTGCCTTCTGTTGCGTCACTGCAGCAGCGAGCACTGGGTTGAGAGTTGGGGCCTGCAAGTTCTCTTCCTAGCTCTGGCGATGGTGGAGGACATCCTGTCCCCTTCCTGAGGCTCAATTTCCACACCTGTAACATGACTGAAGTCCAGTTGGAGACCCTATGTCCTTTCTCTTCAGTTCCCCGAAAGGTGGACCCCGAATCCCTCTAACTGCAGCAAGCTGACTCTGAAAGGCATCAGAGTACCACATCCCACCTCTCGGAGTATTGCCATCGACCTCAGAGCTGGCACAGGACTCTACCTTTCAAAAGCATTTTTACACCTGTCATCCTAGAGTCCAAGATATACTCAGCAGATGCTGTCATTCCGAAGAGACACATGAAAATGAGTCCCAGAGCGGAGAAGACTTAACCCAAGGTCCCAGGGAGGTGCTCTTGGACAGAAGGGGCCATGGAAGCCCAGCCCTAGATGCTCTGTCCCCAACTGCCTTTCCATCCACCCACAGGACAGTTCTCCCCCTGGACAAATGGAGGCCTGGAAGGGGGGTGGCCACTAGGGGGCGCTTCTATCTGAGAATTGGGACATGGGACAAGGGTCCACTTCCGTTATTTAACTAACACATGACAAAACTGAGACTGAAGGATTTGCCAAAAGTCACACAGTAAGTCAGTGGCAAAGCCAGGGCAAGAACCCAGGCCTTTTGACTCAATATCTTTCATCTGCACTAGGATATTGGTCCTGAGGGGCTGTGGACACCTTGGTCTCTGGGAAGGGATTGTGCCCAGGCCCTCACAAACCGCCCCCCTCCCCTCCTCCCTGCACTCAGGGGCCCAGGAGTCTCCTTAGGAGGGTGGAGATGCAGGGACCCTGGTGTGAGCCCTCTGCCCTGGGCCCTGCCCGCCCCACTGCGAGACCCCGGAGGCCGCCCCTTCCCCCTTTACGTCCCCCTCACCAAGTCCCTTCATGGCTTTCCTCAGCGCTTTGGCATCTGCATCGGGGTTGAAGTCGTTGGCTGCACGCACAGTTCCATTCAGCTGTAAGAAGCAGAAATAGACTCAGTAGGTATCTGGAGGCCCCCCGAGGGGCCAGGCCAGGAGAGGAGCATGCGAGGGAGGGGGGACTGTCCCCGGGAACCCCAAGCCAAGCAGCTTGGGGGGAAAAGAGGCGGAGGTGAAGGCATAGCAGAAAGACCCTTGCCCTAGAGCTGAGAGAGGGAGAGAGAGACAGACCTAGGGCCAGTGCTGGGCAAAGGAAAAGTGGCCAGGCTCCTGCCCCAGAGCCAGCTCTGTCCTAGCTCCACTGGGGCCTCCCCAGTCCCTCAGAATCTTGTCCTGTCCCCAAGGCCCTCCTGCCTCTTAAAGAGCCACTCCCCCTGAGAAGGCAAGAGTACTGTTCTGAAACACCAGAGCAGAGTTTCCCAAGTTTTAGTCACTCCTGAATGGTCTGCACTGTGTTTTCCATTATTTGTATGCACCCTATGCTGTTTCTTAATATTTTTACTTAATTCAATCTTTTTCCTGTTTTACTTAAATGCACTCATTTTGAAATATATTTTTAAAGGTTTATTTTTATTCTCATTTGAGAGAGAAGGAGAGAAACACCAATGCAAGAGAGAAACACAGATCGGTTGCCTCCTTGAGTCCGAAACCCCGGCATGTGCCCTGACCGGGAACCGAACCAGTGACTTTTCAGTCATGGGACAATGCTCCACCCAACTGAGCCACGCTGGCCAGGGTGACTTTGAAATTCATTTAAATACTCCTCAAGGGCAAGACTTTTTGTCCATTTTGTTCTTTGACACATGCTTTAACTGTGCCTGACAGTGAACACTCAAAAAATACTTGTTAAATTAATGAATAAAATAATTTTATAACACTATCATAAACAGGAAGTTGGTATCATGTTCCAGACAAGAATAACCCATAAAAGTATATATAATACAAAAAAAACCCACGTTGTCAAATACATATCACCACATTTAAACAAGATGATGGTCTTGCCCAAAGCAAAACTTGAACTTGAAACTGGCTGTCTCAGCTCTCTGACTCTGAAAAAGGAAAATCAGCAGATGTGGCAGACATGTGGTGCCACACTGAGACCCTCCCTTTGACATTATCAGAAAGACTGAGGAAACTGAAAAGGAGCAGCTTTGTCACCAGGTGAGGCTCAATGTTACTCGGTGTCACGGAGGCCCCGCCTCTGAACTAAATTCATTTCTCACACAAGTGAAGATGACATGTCATGACGGCTGTTGCCTTACAATTTGGGAAACGCTGTTGTAGGATGTCAGAGGTCAAAAGCTCTTCAAGGGCACTGAGACTGCCACGTCTAACACCTCATCTTAAAGGTGGAGGTGAGACGGGGGCTGAGGGGGAAGTAGGGACCTGCCTAGTATCCAACATTCCAAATATTTTTGGTGGACCAAGCACTTCCAATCCTTGAAATGGTTTCTCCAAGCACTTTGTGAAAACTTTCACCCTGTCCTTTGTGGAGTCTGGGTCTGGGGATGGCCAGGACCACCTTGAGTCCTGGGTGCCCATCTGTTCTCAGCTTTCGGGCCTCCCAAGCCCAAGGGTTGGACCCGGGATGGAACAGGCGCCTCCACGGAACCAGCCAGGTTAGTAGTGAGTGGGCCAGAACAGTTCCTAGCATGTTAGAAGTAAATGCAGGAAGCAGATGCCCATACCAGAGTGCCCATCCCCAAATCATCACTCCAAGGAGAAAAGGAAGCTTCAGATGTGAGAACCAAAGATTTGGGCTGGCCACCAGGGGGCAGCTGGGTGCTAACGAGAACAGCAGGAAGGTGCAGGTGCGAGCAGAAGAGTGGAAGCTTGTGGTCAAGAAGTCAAGCAGGAGGTGGGAAGGGTCTGACCTCTACTCGGGCCACTGCACTAAGCTCCCACATCTGATAGGCCACCTGCGCTGCCTCCGGGAAGAACTGGCCAGCAGCACTGGAATGGAGGGGGTTGGGGAGAGGACAGGAGGGAACGTCACCGAAGGCAACACTCCACATGTGTGACACACGGCACACATACACAGGCACGCATGCAAACACACACACTTTAAATCAATCCATCTACCTTCTCTCCAGCCTATGCCTCATCCAGTCACCAGACCCCTCACTCCGTTTCTGAGGACCTGTTACCCTTTCAAGACCCCCTGCAATGCTGGCTCTGCCTAACAGCCTTCCTGGCCCTGGGCCCCGAGCGTTCCTCCAACCCTTTAACCCCCGCTTTTCTTCCTTGTAATCTCAGTGATTCCTGTTCAAGTCTCTCAAACAAGTCCGTGACCAGCTCGTGGCCACATCCTTCTCTTCGCTCCTCTGCAGAACAGCTGGGCACACCAGTTGTCAGCAAACGTCTGCCAAATGGAACCAGCCCCTGTGGCACTTACCAAAGCGTAACAGGAGGTCTTGTAGCCCTTACTTACCTGGATCCTCATAACCCCCAGAAGGGAAATCTCAGTACCTATAGTTTCCCTCCCGGCCCACCAATCTGGTCAAATCGTGTTCCCACTCCCCTGAGGAGAGGTTCATAAGCCAGGAGGAAGCCCCCAAGACCTGCTCCCTTCCTGGTCCCATCTTTGTTCCCAGCACTCTACAAAAGCGAGACCTCAGTTATACAAATAAAGCAGGCTGTGCCCTCTTATCCCTGGGCCTTTCCTCCATCCCAAACACTCTCCTGAGGCCCTGTCTCCACTGCCACCCTCGTCTTCCTCCTTGTGTCTCAGCCTCATTGTCTCCAGGAGCCTGCCCCAGTCTGGGCAATGCACCTGCAAGTGCCATCAGAGCCTCGTGTTCCTTCTGCATCACAGGACTGCCCCGTATCCACATCCTGGTCTGTGTGCCTTCCTAAGTCACCAGGTACCTCCCACAGAGGTACTTAGTGCAAATATGCTGAGTAATGAGTAGGGAGAGCAGGCACCTGTACTTTTGCCATTGAATGGATGATGAAACTGAGAAGCAGCTATGAAGTAGAAGGTACTGGCCCACAGCCCCAGACTGACTTTCCAGTTCATAAGAGCAGACATCTCCATGTACGAGAGATCATGCTCAAGCCCACACACGCAGACACTCAGACATTCACCTGCGTAGAGCTCCTGGCTGGGAGGAATCCCCACGCTCACCCAATCCATCCATTAGGATGAAGCCAGGATGGGCCTGGCCTGCCACCTCCCGAGGCCAGTCCCCCAGGCCCAAGAGCCACTTACTCATCATCTCCCCCACACAGCTTCAGCAGAGCCTTCTTGTATTCACCAGAGGTGTCATTCTGGGGAGAAGGAGAGAGAGAAAGGTTACCTCTCCCCCAACCCTGGGGTCCTCACAGACAAAGAGGGAAAGTTCTGCAGAGCCCCAAACAGGGGCAGGCTAAACGTTTCTTCAGAGCAGCCCTGGCTCTCCTCCTCTCCAGAGGTGACTGAGACCACGAGAGAGTGGTGTGCTGGGAGGTATTTAACAACTGGGTCTCTGCGAGGCGGGGGGGGGGAACCCTGATCGGTAGCATTTGCCAATTTCGGTGGTGTAAATACTTCTGACGGACAATTCCAAGCTACCAATAAGATTTCACAGGCTGTGAAATTAGGAAGAGATAGATGCTCCCTGCTCTGCTCGCTGAACCAGAGTGAGCCAACTGGCCACCAGGGAACCTCCAGCCCAAGTGAACACAGGGCTCCAGGAACAGAAACACTGGGAAGGATGAAAAATAAACACTTCAATAAATACGGCCTACTCTGTTTCCCTCTCGGAGCCTCATAAAGGGCTTAACACATTAAAAGCTGTGAGAAGTTGAGATAAAGAATCTGGCTTATCTTTACTATTTCTAATTTCTCCCAAACATTCCCCCATGGAACCTATAAAATTCCTCTTTAGAAATACACTTTGGAGAACATAGCTTGAAATCAGAAAGCTTTCTCCCAGTCACCCCCACAAGGGAGGAGAAAACCAGCTCTACATCGGTCTCTTGATCAAGTCTTGAGCCAGACACGCCAGAGTCACCAACTGGCCAGGGCCAAGGGGTCCCAAAGGAACTCTGATCTGGTCCTTCAGCATCGCCCCTTCCTCTAGGAGATTAAACTCTCATCGCCCTGGGTTGGAGCCCTCGTCCTGGATGCAGCCTGTGGGCCCTTCGGCACCCAGCCCTGCTTCCTCCACAGAGGTGCCTCGCCCACCTCACCTCACACAGGCACCGCCAGACACTTGCTTCTCTGTCCAATGGCCTTCAATTCCCTGAATGCGCCACAAGGCAGGGGCCCCTGGGGTTCCCAGGGGACCCCAGCTATCTAGACCAGCTGTCCCCCAGCCCCAGGTCTCGGCAGAACGCCCTCAGGCCCTCTGCGTGCCCCTCCAGCTCCGCTCACCTTGATCATGCTGTACAGGGACTTCTCATACTTGGTCCGGAAGATCTCCCGAATGTCAAGCATGTCCAGCTCGCTACGGGAGACCATGATGCGGATCAGGGTGTTGTCCCGAGTCCCCAGGCCCTGAAAGACAACAAGTGGGTTTGGGGAGACAGGGAGTTGAGAGGAGGCTAGAGCGCTGACGGCCCCCAGCCTAGTTGAAAATACAACTTTCCTAATAAAACGTTACAGTCAAGGACAAAAGCAGCGGAACACGGACATTCCCTCCCTGTGGTCCCTGCTGCTTTACCTCCATGCTCCGCCTTACACCGTTCCCATCCTCGCTTTCCCTTATTTAACCTAGCTTTGTAACTCTAAGCCACACATGTTTTGGCTTGCATATTTTTTAATTTTTGATTTTAGAGAGGAAAGGAGGAAGGGGAGAGACAGAGAAAGACAGAAACACCGATTTGCTGTCCCACCTATCCACACATTCACTGGCTGGTTCCCATATGTGCCCTGCCCAGGAAATGAACTCGCAACCTTGGGGCATGGGCACAACGCTCCAACCCACTGAGCTACCCAACCAGGGCTGGCTTTGCACGTTTGGGATCTTTTTTAAAAAAACTGATTCGAGAGGGAGAGGGTGGGGATGGGGGGAAGTGAGAGAAAGAGAGAGAGGTTTACTGTTCCACTTATTTACGCATTCATTGTTGCTTCTTGTACGTGCCTTGACCAGAGATTGAAGCTAAAACTTTGGTGTTTTGGGACAACACTCCAACCAGCTGAGCTACCTGGCCAGGGCCCATTTGGGATCTTTGTCACTATGCCACTGTGTATTTATCTTTCCTGCTACTCCTGATGGACACCGAGTTGTTTCTAGTCTCTTCCTAACGCAGACAATGCTGATGGGTGTCCCTCCCGCTTTTAGTGCCACCTGTGGCCTCTGGTGACAAACGCCTGTGCTCACTCACCCTGTGTGCTATGGGAATACCATCGGTTTCTGTGAGTCCTGCGTATAGAGTCTTGGGAAGCAGCGCTGTCGGTGCGCCCAGAGGGAAACCGCTCTGGGTCACGAGCGAGTACCTCGACCCTCAGCAGACAGTGCCAAAGTGCTCCCCCCTTACCATGTCCTCTCATATCAACGTTCCGATTAATTAATATTTTCAAAAAGTGTGACTTCCACCCCTCAGGTGGCATGGACCGGGAGCCGGCTGACACAGGGCAGGTGTTCGGTGGGAGGCATGTGACCGGGACAAAGGGCCCTCGCCCTGACCTGCGGCCGGTCCTTGAAGGCTCTTTTTTGGCCAGTGGCCCATAAGGACTTGCCCAAGAGTCCCAATAGTCCTGGCGGGCAAGCTGAGACCCCCTCACCCAATCTCGTTCACATCAAACCCGTTACGCACCTTCATGGCCTTGAAGAGCCTTTCAGCAAAATACTCTGGGGTGCTCCGGATACACTTCACTGAGAAGAAGAAGAGCTAGTTATCCCGGCTGCCTCAGAAGGAAGATGGGGTGACCTGACCCCTTCTCTGTGTTTATGTCTTTGGGGGCTACAAGTTCAAACCCAGGAAAACTCTGGCTCCTGATAACCTGCCCTGCTTTTATCCCAAATGCAGGGGTAAAGAAATCAGGAAATGGGTCTGTTATCTGGGCTCTTTTTAAAGATTAAACCCTTGACACAGCGTCTGGCACAGAGCACATGCTCCACAACACCTGCTCTCCTGGTCGCTATTCCCTGATCCTGGCCGAGGGCTCCTTCCTCGTCCTCCTTCCTCGTCCTCCCACACATGCTGGAGGAGGGGCAGGGGAAACTCCCTGCCTCCCCTGCCACAGCTGTGCTGCTCTGGCCGCACCTTTGGAGTTCACTGCCCACTGGCTTCTCACCTTTCCTTCTCCATACCACGGAATTCCCCTTTTCTGTTCTTGCCCCTCTTCTTGGGCCAGGACCCCAGACACCCTCAGAGCCCCAGAATATAACAGCAGGACATACCCACGGCCAGCATCAGCTTCTCAAAGTCCCCGGACAGCTCCCCTCTGATGCTGGCTTCAATGGGCTTCCCCGTGGTCTTCAGATACTCGTCAAACACTGGGTGAGACAGAGAGTCGGGGACGTCGGGAATACCCCCACGCCACTGAGGACAATCAGGGACACCAGAAGGGGAGGACGCAGTGCCCGGAATGGGAGTGCCAACATGACGGTAGGGCTGGTGCTTTGGGAGGTGTCAGGGAGGTCACACACACCACCTGCTACGGTGCCGTCATACTGCATGTGCGGTGACGGACTGTGTGCACCTCAGGCTCCACCAGGTAGAAAGACTGGTGTTTAGATGACAAAGCCTAGCACCCTGTTAATCACTTTGGTAAAGGACCACACAAACTACAGTCTAATAAAAGCAGGACTAGTTTTGGGTTGCTGCAGAAATAGCTGTCGTGCTCTACTAGTAGAAAAGGAAGAGAATCGACTTCTTGGCACAACCCAAGGGGCAGCTGTAGTCTTTTCTAGTGCTTACCCAACCGAAGATGCTGTTTGCTGCGATTTCCCAAAATATAAATGAACTGGGCTTCATCTGTTCCCCATTTCAGTTCCCCAGCCTCGTATAGGTCCTGAAGGGGAAGAAGGATGCTAACTGAAAGAGGGAACCTCAGGGGATAGGAATCTCTGGCCAAGTCCCTCAGAATTGAAGTTAAATCCCTGAGCATGCCAGTAACTGGTGGCCTCAGGACCTTTGCACATACCTTCTGCCCTTTCTTCCTGAGAAAACTACTCAACCTTCAAGTCTATTTGTTCTCAAACACTTCCTGATGCCCCCTGACAGAGCTGTTTTCTTCCTTCCCTCTTCTAGGCTCCTATAGCTCTGTTTGTTTATAGCTCTGATCCACTGTACAATATGATGATTTCTTTCTATGCCTGTCTCTCCACTCGGACATGGACTCCTCCAGGACAGGGACTATGTCTTAGCATTCTTGACATCTGCCCCTACAGTGTGACTGGCACACAGTGGGGCTCCAAATAGCCAGAAGGTATGGTGTGCTCAGGGAGAAGGCGTTCATGTGATTACTATGAGCCTGTCTCTCCTAGTACTGTCTGCTTTTGTTCATTAGTGATTCCCCAATGCTTGGCAGAGTGCCTGGCAGAGAGTAGGTATTCAACAAATACTAACCAACTGAATAAATGAAAAAATTATGAAAGTTCCAAAATACACCTTACCAACTTTACATAATGGTGTACCTTGGAAAGATAACATAAACCCTTTCTTTAGTAACGCACCATATAAATGACAGCAGTGAGTCAGTTATTTCTGATATTCAATGCAAATTACTTCACCTCCAGCCCTTCTCTGGCCCCAACCCCCTTGTCAGGGCCCCCTGGCTGTGCCTTGAAATCTCCATGGGGCTTGTTTACCTGCACATCCTGTTGTACCAAGTCCTCGCTCACTACATCATCCTCTTCCCGGGTGCCCTGGGCAGAGAGACAAGGGACATGTGGTTCCAATACCAGAGCCAGGGGAAGGCTTTGGGGCCAGGTAGGGAGACAGGCAACACTGGGAAATCCATGGTGGCCCACGAGTGTCCAGGAGCACTAAGTTACAGCAGCCACTGCATCAAGACCGCATCTATTTTGTTTGGAATCACAGACCCTCTGGCCGGCTTTGCCCTGCATCCTTGGAGCTGGGACCAAATGGTGGCATCCTTCCAGGTGCCCCCACCCCAGAGGAAGCCAGAGCCTTGTACTGAGAATATCTCTGAGGACAGGGCCCCTACCACTAGTTTTGGCATGGCCCACAATGCCCCCAACAATGTCACAAAGGTCTGCCCATGTGCTTTCTGGTGGGGCTCCCATACCTTAACCCCAAGAATTCACCAATCAGGATCCGAGACCTGGGCCCTCCAGTCTGAGCCCGTGAGCTGAGAAGGCACCAAACCCCACTAGTATTTGTTGCTCCCCCCAGGCCCTCTGCCTCAGGTGACAGAGGGGGACACTTGCAAGGGGACAGGAGGTCAGTCCTACTGGGCTGAGTGGTTTTGTGGACAGAGGTCAAGCCTATGCTTGCCTCCTCTTTCCCCCAGGATTGTGCATTTCGGAATCTCAAACCCTGGTTCTCTTTGGGACAGAGCCTAAGCAGACAGAGCCGCAGACTTACAATCTGTGCCTTGCCACTGCCCGCTGGCATCGGATGTTGCCAAAGCAACATCCTGGACGCTAAGGTACAGGCTGGAACTCTCCTTTCCAGAACATGCCCTTTGAAAATGGGGGCAAAGGTCATGCTTTCCCATCCCAAAGTTTCTGGTAATTCCCTAGCTGCTTGAAATAGGCTGTGGATTGTCACAGTAATGGCAGGAAGAAGAAAACTGGAATAAAATGGGGAGGAGGGAGGAAGTGACAGAAACAAAAAGGTGGATTAATTTATGCTCACGTATAAAGCTTCCTAAAAGTTGGTCCTGGGAGCTGGCTTGAGACTTCTCAATGCCTGTGCCCACAGGGCCGGTGGTCCCAGAGACAGCCGCGAGGCTGGGTGGGCACAGGTGAAGCAGCAGGCGCGACCTGCTCCCCGGTGCACCGAGACATGCAAAGGCAGGCCTGCTGTCACCAGACTCACAATTATTCAAAAGAATCCAGAAATCTGGTTTTCTGACAAAATCTCCCTATTTGCAACTAACTTAAAATGTTTTGTTCTTTTAAAATCTATTGTGTGGGAAAACAGAGGGAAAAATCCCAACTCGGCAGGCTGAATTCAGCTAAGGACCCCGGCTTGCAGCCTCTTTGTGGCCTGTTTCATGCGCTGCTTTGGGGGGAGGGAGGAGCGGCAGTGCAGGCCACCCCAGGAATGCCACAGCCCTGGCTGGAGAGGACAGGGGTGCATGTGGGGAGAGGCTACCCCTGGGCACAAGGGAGAAGGGTGTGCACAAAGGGGAATATGGGGTCACCTGTCTATGCAAACCGGGGTAACAGAGCAGACACCTGGACACTCAAATTCTATACCAGCTGAGCCAGAGGGAAACCATCTCAAGTTCAAGAATAAAATGGGCAGAGGGGGAGGGAATGGCCACAGTCTATGAGGACTTCCACCCAAGGAGCCACCAAGAAACCCCTCACCGGCTACCATGTCTGTGGGTTCAGGGAGATGCCACAGCACTCTGCCTGCGCTCCGGTCGAGAGCTCTGGGGAGGGCCGCAAGTGGACTAACCTGGAGCAGGACCACAAGCATCTTCTGGAAGTGGCCAGACGTGTCACCAATGATGTCAGCCTCTAGGTCTCGCTCGTAGGCTGCAAGGTTGGAACACAAGCTCTAGTCCCGAGCCCAGGAGACCCCGGGGATCCAGGAGGAAGGCCCCTGCTCCCCCCAAAGGGTCAGATATTGGTTACAAACCCCATAACCCAGTCTCCAGGACTGCCATGGCAAGACCAGGGTGCATTTTCAGAGTCCCTGCACTGATGCACAACGGGATATGATGATGGAATCTGTCCATTTCTCTGTCCCCACCGGTGCTACCCTCCTCTGGGCACCACCACGGCTCGCTGGATGGCAGCTACAGCCTTCTGATTCTCACTCTCTCTCCGGATCCACGGCAACAGGGGTGACCCCCTTAAAGCCCACATCTGATTGCGGGCTCCCCTGCATCCCACTGGACTTAGAATGAAACACGATCTCTTTCTCTTGGCCTACAGACCCTGCGTCCAGCCTTCCACAGCTCCAGCCTCAGTCTGGCTACCAGGCTCATTTCTGCCCCAGGGCCTTCGGACTTGCTGGTCACTCTGCACACTAGGATCTCCTCTCCACCCTCTATAGTACTGGCTCCTTCGCATTTCCTCCCAAGACAGGCTTTCCCTGTTCACCCCTCTGAAGCAGGTCCTCCCCAGTCAAAGTTTGATGCTTGTCTCGTGTGTCTCCTTCATGACAACCACACATCATCACATTTACCTGTTTGTTGTTGGTATCCCACATTCCCTCATTAGTCCACAAGCTCTAGGAGCAGGGACTGCATGGGTTTTGCCTATCACCACAGTCTGAGGACCCAGCACACTGCCCAGCACAACACAGGCACTGGGTTGGCCAACATGTCCATTACTTTTTTCTGTAAAATGAAAGACACGTTTTTCATTTTCACCAATAGCTTGGCTGATTTGGATATTTTGAGTATGTCAGCTACCTCCCGTTACTGGCTTCTAGTGGGCAGAGGCCAGGGGTGCTGCTGAACATCTGCCGATGCAGAGGACAGCCCCACAGCAGAGTGTTATTTGGCCACAATGTCAACAGTACCAAGAAACTTCATAAACTACTTCCGACACATTCGATCAGTCACAGCACCTTCTCCACACACTGCATATCTTTTTTGGAATTTTAGCTGTGTTTTTACCCTTCTTGAAATAATAAAGCATAATGCACCAAAAATGTTGCATATTTTCTTACATCTTCAATATTAAAGCAGCTGCACAAAAATTCACCAATTAAGTTTTTTTTTTAACACATGCTGATATGACACCTGTCACAATACAATCTAATAAAACTGTTTTGAATGAAGTTAAAGACAAGCACTCCTAGAGCCACTGCACAGAAAAAATGTAATGGACTTTTTGGCCAACCCAATGATTATTGGACAGACAGATAAACAGATGAAAGGGAAGGAGGAAAGAAGGTGACTAAATAGGTTGTTAGGTCGCCATTGTTGTAGCCACCCCCATTTCGTATCTAAAAATCCTCAGCGGCCCCTGCCACCCATCTCACCATCTTTGTACGCTGCCACCAGCTGGTGGATCTGCTCATTGGTCCGGGAAGCCAAGATCTCAATGAGGCACTTCTCATCGGTGCCAATGCCCTGGGAGAAGAGAAGGAACACATGAGTTAGGCAAGGGCTGGGATGGGAGGCAACCGGCCACAGGCTGGAGTCCTAGCATGGCCAGAGCTATGAAACCCCCAGCATTTAGGGTGCTCCTACGGCAACTTGTAAGCACTGATTGGGAATGCTGCCCTGAGAATCAAAAGACATGGGTTCTAGTCCCACCTCTGCCCGTAGCTTGCTTTGTGGCCTCTCATTAAGAAACTGAGTCTTTCTGGGTCTCAGTTTTCTCATCTGTAAAATGGAGATGCTACTAGTTGTTCTACAACCTCATTGGGAGACAGAGAAGGCAATGATCTCTCACACTGCCAAGTTGATCAGTTTATGAAATGAATTCATGTCTAATAGCTCATCTGAGACAAAGATCATAGGACTTTATCAATTCTGAAGTGCTAGGTACACCAAAGGGCGTTTGCTCTCTCCCTGCTTCCTTGGAGGAACCCATAACCTCAGGCAGACTGAGCTGCTCCTCACATCCCGAACAACCTCCACAGCTCTCCTGCCACTTTCTCTCCAGCCTGGAATGACCTTCCCACTCTGATCAACCAAATCCTCTCCAGGCTTTCGGTCCCAGCTCGATCCTCTCATCTTAGGCCACCCCGCACCAAGGGCCTGCCCTCCTAACCTTCTTGAGTACACCACTGGCCTCTGGATATTGGATACAATTTGTTTCCATGTCCTTACATGCTGTTTCCTCAGGACTGGAAGCTGCTGGTGTGGTGGTCTGGGCTAAGGGCCCCCTTTCATGGGGTCTGCCTCTGCCTCACACTGACAGCTGTCCCACATCTGCCCCCCTGAAGGAGACTGCGGTACCCTCTGGGATAGGATCTGGGCAAGCCGCCTCTTAAAGCCCATCCACGGGTAGATGCAGGGTGCACTGCATCCGTGCTGGAGAGGCCAGAATCTCCCCGTAACCTCGCCCACACCCTCAGCACACAGAGACTCCTGCTTCTTACGGAGAGCGCGTCTTTAATTTCTTTGGCATCACTGTAGGCAAGTGGCCTCATCAGACCCACAATCAGCCGCTCAAACTTCCCCGTCAGCTCATACTTCAAGTCCGCAATGAGGTCCTGATGGGGATGGGGGAGGGAATAGCAGTTATAATAAGAATTACGTTTAATGAGCACATACTCTGTACAGGCCATGGGCTAAGTAACTCATTGAATCGTCACTCTTGGAGGTGTGTGCTATCATCAGCCTGAAGAAGAGGCAGGCTTAGAGCTCGCTGGGACCTGCCCAGTCACAGAGCTAGTAGGCAGCAGTGTAGAGTTCAAGCCCACAGCCCCCTGCCTCTTCCCTACTGTTGCTTATTTACTTGTTTATTGTGTCTCCCACTATCTGGACATCCAAGGGGCTGACACCTCCCTCCTCCCAGGTGTGGTTCACCTGCGTAGCCCCAACACCCAGCACAGTGCCTGGCACACGGCAGGTGCTCTAGGCAGCTTGTGGCTGAACGGTCCCTGACTGGAGAGAAGAGAGAGAGAGGCCAGAAGTGCCAACCCAGAGGCAGACCTGGAATAGAATACTCAGGAAAGACCCTGAAGGAACACACAGGTGAATGAACTCATTCCCCAGCCCCATGCACCTGCCCCCAGGGTTGCCATGGTTACCTTGCCATAGAGGGACTTGTAGCTCTGGCAGACCTCCTGCCTCTGCCTGTTGCTCCGGGACGTGATCAGCTCCAGTATGGCCTCCTTGTCACTGCCTGGAAGAGGGGAGGGCATCCGTCACCCTACCCCTACCTGCCTCCGGGGAGCCTACCTAGGCTGCTCCCTGCCATCCTCAGCCTTAGCCTCTACTAATGAGGTGGTGGCATCGCAGAGGAGTATCTATGGGGACTGTCAAGCCCCCACTAAGAGGGATCACAGCACACGCAGGATGTGAGTTCAGAGGGCCCGCCGTTCAGCTCCTCATCACACAAGTAAGAAAACTGAGGCCCAGGTAGGGGACAAGGACTCACCCAAGGTCTCACAAGATGCCTGGCTTAGAAAAAATTCAGGTGCCCTAACACCCACGACAGGGTTCTTTCAACAGAGAAAATAAAAGAGAATAGTAAGAACCAATTCCGGGTCATAGTTACCCCAAGAGAGTTATCAGTAGGAGGCCCTGCAGGGAGTTTCCAACTATATAGGGAAGCAAGTTAGGTGGCAGGTCTATGGGTGAAGCTTTTATTATTGGTCTGGAATATTTCATTATAAAATCATGAAAAATTAAAAAGGGGAGACAAAAGATGTGTGAGTGCATCTTACCATCTCACCCCCACCCCCAAAAGGGCTTTGGGATGTGCCCACATGTGAGGATACCCCCCAGCCTCCTTTCCTGTGACCCCACTCCCAGTGTCTGGCACCCACCAAAGCCCTTCATGGCAGTATACAGAGCCTCGGCATCCTGGCTGGCGTCAAAATCTGGGAAGTCATGAATGGAGCCTCGGTACTTGGCACCCTGTGGGGAAAAAGTAGAGAGTGAGCTGCTGACCCTGACCCTGACCCTGGCCCTGGCCCTGGCCCAGAATGGGGCTCCCTGCCCCAACCCCAGGTCACACTCCCAACCCTGGCCCCAGGCAGTGTCCAGGCTGAGCTGCAATCCCCTAAAATTGAGCGTTGACCACAGAAAGCCTAGGTGAGGGAGGGGATGGCTCTGCAGGTACCTCCTTCCACAACCTGTCCAGAGGACAGTGCCACTCCCCCCCCCCCCCCCCCCCCCCCCCCCCCCCCCCCCCCCCCCCCCCCCCCCCCCCCCCCCCCCCCCCCCCCCCCCCAGGGAAGGGACTCAGCCAGGCCCACGGCCCTGCACCACTTTCCTAGGAGCCAGGAGAGAGAAAAAGCCAGGCTGAGTACAGGGACTGGAAGTGACCCCTACAACAGTAACAAGAGTCCCTCATATTTTTATGGCACTTTCTGATTTAAAAAGCCCTTCTTCCTCCATTGTGATTATTTTAGCAACTTGGAGAAGCACTTAAGACAATCTCCATCACAAGACCACAGGAACCAAGCCCTGAGAGGGGAAGCCAGGGTCACCGGAACCCAGCTCTCTGGCCTGGTCCCCTCCACTCTCCAGCTCCAGGAATACTGCAGCTGCCAGCTTCTGGGGTGGGGGTCTCAGCCCGGGAAGCCCAGAGCCACCCTCAGTGACAATGCCAAGGCGAGGTGCCACCCCCTAGGGACCAGTAAACTGAGCTGTGAACTGGTATCTGAGGACAAGCTGGCTGGGTCCTTTGGGTGGAGGGGTGGAGCCAGAGGATCTTAGACAGGGAACTTGAATGCACAATAGGCCGGTTCACTGGGAAGTCAAAGGTGGGTCAGCTACAGGGCCCAGGAGAGCGAAAGCACGCAGAGGAATGCCCGAGAACCCAGGTGCTGAGCACACACAGCTTGGGGGCAGGGCACTTGACCTGGACCAGGTGGGTGTGATGTCTCAAACTACAGATTCAGGAAGAAGGAAGACCTAACCCTGTCTTTCAAGAGCTTCCGACCCAGTGGGGAAGAGGGACATTATGCATACACATTAGCATAAAGCTTGTAGTAAATACCTAAGACAGAGGCAAAGTAATGGGGAAACAGCGAAGTCAAGCCCAGTTGAGGGAAAGAACCCAGGAAGGCTTGTGGAAGCGGTGGGGGTAGACCACAAGAACAGCCTTGTAGGGGGAAGTGCGCAGGCTGAAATGAGCCTCCAATCACCTCCTGCATCTCCCAGGGCTGGCCCTGTGGACCTGGCGGGCACTTGGATGCTCTTTGGTTTATGTCTGCCATTGCTGGCTCCTCTGAGGTATGCACCCGTGGGAGCAGAGTTGCTATTTAAAGTTCTGACAGGGCGGGTGACTAGAAAGGGACCCGGTCCTCTTCCCGCCATCAGTGAATCCCTTGCAACCTGATCCAACCCTGGGCAGAGAAGGAAAGGGGAACACATGCCAAGTTCTGGAACCAGAAAAGAGATTCTCCCTCTAGAATGCTCAATGAGCTTCTGTCCTGCTCACTGATGCATTCAGAGAGCCCAGCACAGCACCAGGCACAACAAGACAGTCCCTGCATACTTGTTTCCTAGATGGAGGGGTGTGTGAATGGATGAGGACTGAGTATGTTCTGAGTGGGTCAAAGACTTCCTAGAGCTGATATCTAAGCTGTGTCCTAAAGGATGAGTAACAGCTGGCCCCAAGAGGGGTGGGGTGGGGTGGGGTGGGGGTTGGGCTATGACTTCATACAGAGAAGAGACAGCATGGCAAAGGCCTAGAGGCAGAAGCAAGCAACATTCAGACACTTCCCTGCTCAGTGCAGACACCCAAGAGCAAACGAAGAAAAGAGAAGATAGCAGCAGCCAGTCCCCAGCATGAATGAAGGCAAAGGTCTCAGCAGAGGCAGTGAGCTGACCATCCTCTCCTGCTGCTCCTCTCCCACCTCCACCTTCCCCTCCCCTCCCCCACCCACTTCGGAGGCTGAGGCAGTGTTTGGGGCAGGGGCTGCAGCTGAAAGATGAGGCAATGCCATTCAGGGCGAAGGTGCACCTAACGACAGACACAAAGCTTGATCAAAACATCCCCTTAGAGAAAGGCTGGGCGAGCTGCAGGGCCAGTCTCCCCCAAGGGTCTTTGCACAAAGACATTAAAATCTCTTGGGGATGACCAGCCAGATCAGCTCTCCCAGGACCCCGTAGGACCACAGCCACTGGACAAGGGGGTGCAGGGAGCCTGAGCACTGGTCACGCTGAGAGCCACAGACAGTCCTTCACATCATCCAGGCCCAGGTGTGCCACCACTGGCTACTCTCACACCACGCTGGTGGATTTTGCATCTCCAAGTGCCACCTGTTTGCCGTCCCCACTTCTCTGGCAGACGGGTTCCTGGCCTCAGGTGCCCATGGTCAAGGGGAGGGGAGGGCAGAGGCAAAGGGACTTTCCACCTTGAAATATTCAGCAGGTCCGCATGCCAGCTGGTGAGCAGCCTGAACCCTGGGGCTCTGAGGTCTTGGGCTCCATCCAGGCTGCTGCTGGAGGAGCCCGAAGCCTCTCGGGAGCAGAAGTGACATCACCCAGAGAGAAGGCCACCAGCCAGGACTCCCTCTGCTTGAGAGCTGCCTTGCTCAGACCTGACCCAGGCCCTCATCTCTGCCTCTTGCCCTGTCCTCAGAGTGTTTTTATGCCCATCTGCACGTTCAAACCCAGGCATCTCTGTGCAAATGCAGCCACAGAGCCATGCCTCCAGGACACCGCACTATTTCTTCACGTCTGTGGGCCTCAAGTTCCCCTCTTCTGAATGGAAAGAGAGGGAGGACAGCAATGGCACAATCATCACAGTAGGAGCAACTGGGGGTGACCTGGACCGGAGAGAAAAGGGGGTGGCTTGTTCTGTGCCTGTGCGTGTGTGCATGTGTATTGGGAAGGGGCACATCAGAGGCAGAACAAAGGTGATAATGACCAGGAGCAGTAAACACAACTGTATGTATGGCCTCTCCGCCTTCTGGCTAAGATCAAGGGTGGAAGACCTTTGCCACTCCTCTGTTTTGTCTTCTGCAACCTCCTCCCCTCCCTAACCCTTTGCGCTCCAAGCCTGCCAAATTACCGCCACTGCCCCGAACACACTGCACTCTCTTCCTTGTGGCCTTCTGCTCCAGGGACCCCTCTGCCTAGACATCTCAGCCCCTGCCTCTTTCCGAGTAGCTTCCCCAGGCGGCTGCCCCCATTCCCTCCACCTGTGAGCCCCCACAGCTCCTTCACTGCCCCACCAGAGCATCAGCACCATGCATGGGGGGCTCTAACTCACCCCATTGGACCCCTGAGGCTCTGCCACCTTGGGACTCTTGCTTGCAGGATGTCTACTGGCCCCTGACCCATGGCAAGAAGAAACCATGGGCCCAGTGGTCTAGGAGCACTGGACAAGGAGTCCAAAGATCTGAGCCTATGGTCTGGTCCCTTTAATCTCCCACGGCCTGATCTGTCCACTTCGGTCACCTAGAATCTTGCAACTCGAATGCCTCTCAGGAAGGACTCAGAGAATGGCTACATGTGGGAAATGGAGAATAGCAGAAGCTCTGCCTTGGACCTTTGCCCATAACCACTGATACTCTCTCCTCCTGGCGAAAGAGGCCACTTGGGCAAGGTATACTCCTCGGACGTGGACAGGGTGGCCACAGCGAGGTCTCTTTAGAGTGTACTGGTCCTGTTTCACATGATACACTGTGCTCTTCAAACACTGTTCCTTGGGTGCCAGGCCACGAAGACAGGGACGGAGTTTAGTTTTCACTGAGCTCAACCATCTCGCAATGGAGACTGAGGCCCAGAGAAGGCAAAGATTTCACCCAAGATCACACAGCTTCTGTGTTATGTCCATGGCCAGAAGCTCTGTGACTGAAGTGAGGAACAAAAGGGGCAGAGTCAGGTGTCCCTTAGTTGGGTTCTCCCTTTTTGGTGCCATTGTTGCAGTAACCACGTCTCTTTCTCTAAAGCCCGCAAACAGGGGTCTCTCTCAGGCAAATCCTAGCATGGGATGACTCGTAGCTCTTACCTGGGGCAGAACCCAATCCTAGCCACACACAGGAACAAAAGCTCTGACACACCTCAAATTCAACTGCCTGGCAAAGTGGTCACGGGGCATGAAAGACTGGGGTCTCCTAAGCCGGGGGAACTTAATTCCAAATACAAGGGACAGGAAATACTTCCACCTCTGGAGCAAAGAGGACCCTCCAGTGCTTCTGCCTGTCCAGCACCCACTTCCCTTCCTGGGGAAACCATTCTTGGGCCACGAAGTTCCGGTGAGACCGACCCCACCGTCTGGATCCAAGTTAGCCAGGCCTGGCCAGTGAGAACCAAGCCTCTGACTTTCCCTGGAATCATGAGGAATACATTACATTGTTTCCTCCCAGCTGCCCAGGAGCTGAATGAAAGCCAGGAGCTGCTGGTGACTAGTATGCCAAATCAGGGAGGGACTGGCCCAAGACTGAAGCCACCCAGAAGAATCCCAGGTCAGAGGCAGAATCCTGATACTACCATTTGGGCCTCTGGATCCAGCCAGATCTAAAGGCCTAGGCTTCTCAGTCATGTGCACCAATCTACATCCTTTCTGCTTAGGATGTTGTGGTGTTGCCATGAGTCACTTGTCTGAAAGAGCTGTGACCGGTAACAGGAGCAATGAAGCCTGAGAATCTCTCCTGCTCCTTTTGAGCTGAAGGTACCAGGGATCCAAGCAGTGTGCTTGGTGACTCTGGGAACCCAGGCCCAGGGAAGGCAGAGCACAGCCCTCAGAAGGAAGGGGCTCCTTACCTGTGCTGGCTTGGCCATGGTCTTAGGTTCTGTAGCAGATAACACTGTGGAGAAGAAAGAGACCCTGTGAGACTCCCTTGCACTCTGCTCCCCTCCATTCTTTCCCCCAAACTAGCTCACCCTTCCTTCCTCCCAAGGGAGACTATGTTCCCCTGGCTTTTCCAGCTGCCTCCAGCCGTTCAGGTTACACGACACCAAAAACCTGGCTCAGGGCCAGTTGAGTTCCGCAGAGGACAATGGCTAGACTAGCCGGTGTCCAGACAGTCAAACCAGGATGGGAGAGGGACTTGGAACCCAGGGGGAGAGAGGTCACAACTGACTGTGTGGCTCCTCCAGGCTGGGCAGGGTACCTTCCTAGGTATAGTTTCTGCTTAACCCTCACAGCAACTCTTCCCGATAGCAGCCTCCCGTTTCTTAAATAGGAGGAAACTTGGTGGGGAGACTGCTGAGGGAGGTTAAATAGTTTGCCCAAGATCATGCAGCTTACAAACGAATTCAACCAAGTCCAGATTCCAGAGCCCATGCCACCCGCACCGTGGCTGCTCTCTTTCCAAGTCACCAAGCACGGTTCCAGAACCCAGGGCTCAGAGGTCGCATGCGAGAAGCCCCAGGGCCTCCCGGTCACCTGCTACAGTATCTGAAGGGCTACGATTCCTGCACAAGTTGGTAAATGCTTCCTCAGCATCCACTCTGGTGAGGCACCGCACTAGGCACTGAGGACACAGCAGCAAGTACAAGAGTTTCAAGCCCTGCTTTTCTGGAGCTTACACTGTAATGGGGCAGGCTATACATGCACGTGATAAAAACTCGGGAGAAAAGATAAAAAGCTTGGTCATGAGACCAAGTGGTCGGGGTCTCAGGGACCGTGTGGATACCTGGGTGCAGTGCGGCAGGGGCAGCGGGGAATAGGGGAGGGGACAATCGGAGGATGGGGGGTCAGGGGACCCAAGCCTGAGGCCACTGCAAAGACCTGGGAATTTTCTCGGATGCAAAAGAGTCATGGAGGGGGGTGACTGAAAAAACAGGACACGTGACCTTCCTGAAGGAGATGTCAGGACACAGGCTCTGCACTGAAGGGGAAAGAAGCCAAGGTGAGTCAACAGTATTGTACGATGTGCCGTGCCAGGTGGGTGCTTGAAATACTGGGGGGGCCACTTGGAAAGCACATGGCTGTCTAACCACCATGCTGAACCCTGAAACTAATACAAAATAATACTGAACATCAACTGTAACTGAAAAAGGACTAAAGAAACCAAGGCATCTTACCTACAGAGAGGTGAAGAAGAGGGTGTAACCGGTTTGAAAAGGGGAAGGAAAGGGAAGGGGCCAGGCTAATGAGCTCTCCCAGCAGGACGGCAAAGGTGGAAGTGAAACAATCTTTTCAAAATGAGAGAAAGGAAGACCAGTACTTTCCATTTTATGGAAATTAGGCTTTTTTTAAATCTTCACCCGAGGATATGCTTATTGATTTTAGGGAGAGGGGACGGGAGGGAGAGACAGGAGGAGAAGAACATGGATCTGAGAAAGAAACATTGATCAGTTGCCTCCCGTACAGGTCCCAACTGGGGATCAAACCTTGAATCCACAGCCTAGGTATATGCCCCAACTGGGGATTGAACCTGCAACCTTTTGGTGTACAGGACACCATTCCAACCACCTGAACCACCCGACCAGGATGGCTTTTTAAAAGTAAAAATAACAACTCTATCCGACATACTCAGTAAGGCCTACGAGGAGCTGAGCTAGGAGAGAGGGTGGACACCAAGGAGACTTTTCAGCTCAGTGCTTTCCAGTTCTGCACATCCACCCCACCGCACTTCAAAAAACAAAACAAAACAAAAAAACCCTTAGGGGAAAGCAGCCCCTGACCTCAGTCCACAACTCTGTTCTCTCTGTGGGGTCCCTGGTGACTGGGTGACCCAAGGGAGAACGCAGGTTTTAGAGTCGCACAGGCAAACCTGGATTCAAGTCCATTTTGTCACTTATCAGTTATGTGACCTTGGGCATATTACTCATGCCTGAGTTCCGGGTTATCTCAAGTACAAACGCAGGCCAGGAAGATCTGTTCTCAGTAAATGGTGGCATTCACTGTGCTAGCGGGAAGTTCTGAGGACAGGCTTGTCGTGTTTGCTCACAGTGGGTCCCCACGACCTGCTCATAGGTCCCCCACACTGCAGGAGCGGACAGGCATGAGATGGGGCTGGGAGTGAAGAGCAGAAGACAGAGATCTGCTTGCAAACACACTTCTGTTTCCCTGACAACCAGGGGCCCTTTGGTGAAAATATGCTCTTCTCCCCAGGAAATGGAAACTCCTCCCTTACCCCATGCAGGGGAGGAGGGCCCACATCCACCCCAGGGTCTGACGCAGCTGAGTTTCCCTGGGGGCCTGGGGGAAGCATGGATGAAGGAGCTCCAAGGCCAGCAGAGAAACAGGGGCTGAGGAGGCCCAAGAAGTCAGCAGAGGCAGGGAGGGAGGGCTGAGCCTGTCACCTGCAGCTCCAGCCTCAAAGCATTTTCTTTTGGCCTTGGTGATGGAAACTCCAGCTGCTGGCTGCAGCCCAGGCCCATCTGGACCAGAGCCCCTTTCCTAGGAGCCCCGGCGCAGAGGAGGGGCCTCCAAGTCTTGGGGAAAATACTCTCAGCTCTGTTTATGTGTGTGTCCTGTGAGTGCATGTCTTGTATGTACATGGAGAACAAGCCTCTTCCAGAACTAGATGTTCAGACTGCAGTTCGGGGGGGGGGTCCATCTCCAGCAGCCCCTCCTCGGAGGGCTCAGGGACACTCTGGAGCTAAGCACCGAGGCACCATCTGCCCAAGTCTACCCTGGCTTTACAAGGGGCTCTGATTCTTCCCAGAACAAGCCAGACTGTACTTCCCAATTGGCTGAATAAATGTTTTATATCCAATGTTTCAGAAACCCAGGTCCTTAACAACCCACTACTCTGAGCCCCTCATTTTCTAGAGGGAAGGTAAGCAACTGCTGAGACCAGACAATAGCCAACACCTCTGCCTCCCGGCCCTACATCCCAACAAAGCATCCACATGGCCCTGAGCCCTGGCAGCGAGGAGACCTTAGGACAAGAACACAGGGAGAGACCCTGGTTCTTGTTCCTGATCTGTCTGTAACCTCAGACAACCCAGGTTCCCTCTCCGGACCTCAGTTTCTTCATCTGTAAAATGGGGATATTATCACTCCCTGTTTGGGAAAACCCAGGGTGCATGTGAGGCTTTTACAGATTTTGACCAGGAATCTTCAAAGCGATGTCTCAGAGTATCGGTCCCACTCCCCCCCAGCCGGCCCCCTCCTCCCCCGGGCACGGCATTCCTCCCTAGCACACCCCACCCCAGTATGCAGGTTTCATCACCTTCCTCGAAACAGTTTCTCAAAACTGGCAGGTGTGTCCCCTCTGGATCTCCGCCTCTCTCCTCCTAGGACCCTGAATTTCTTCTGACCTGGCTGTCCACTAGAGCTCCTCCTGGCTGCTCATTCCAGAAACCCATTCAAGGGTAGGTAGCCTGGCGGCTTAGGGCTGCTCTGGCCACCACCTGCCTCAGTCCTTGAGCCTGCAAGCAATCATGTTTCCTCCCTTCCTTTTCGGGAGCTCAGGACTGACTCGATGAGGCATGTTCTGGGGCAGAGAACCCACCAGAGCTGGCAGGGCCTGTGGCTTGCTGCTGCCCAACCGCGGGACTGGGCAAACCGACAGCTGTGGTAGAGTAGGCAGGCAGACAGACTTTGTGCAGAGCAAGGATGGTGGGCCAGGTATGCAAGGTCACCAGGGCAGAAAGCCCGGGTGCCCAGCAATAGGTGCAGCTAAGAAAACAAGGGCCTTGTCCCCTGGGTGACCTGTCCTCCCCAGCATATATGGCTGGCAGACCCTCTGACTTTTCCTCCCTGAAGATAACATCTCGCCTCAGTTCTATTCCAACTCCAGGCCTAGAAAAGCGGCAAAACCAGACAAGCAGGGCCACAGCTGCCTTGGGGACTACTACGGGTGGCCATGACTAACGACCCTGTGAGGACCAATCAGTGGAGACCACACCCTAAGAGGACACACCCGGAAAGCTGATGAATATTCTATTAAGACCCTCCCCTCTGACCTCCCTAAGATTCCCACCCGCAAGACAGAAATAAAAACTCAGGACAAAGGACCCAGCCTCCACCCTGCCCTCGAGGGCCTCCACCACACAATGCCTTTCCTCGCCCCTCTACTTCCCCCACGGGCACCTCTCCTTCCGACACTTCGACACTTCGACACTTCGCTGAGGTTCCCCACCAGGTGAGACACTTCGACACTTCGCTGAGGTTCCCCACCAGGTGAGAGCTGCGCCAGGGGAGCAGCCAGCAGTGAGCTGGGCTAGCCCCTGAATGCGCCCCCTGGGCCCCCTGTCCTCTGACTTCCCAGTGAGCTAAGGCAGCCCAGCCCAGGCTTGGCTTCTGTGCTGTCCTTCCTTGTCTCATTGTGCCCAGCTTTAATAAATGCCCCATCTGAGTGTGCTTTGCTGTGGCCAAAACATTACTGCCTGCTTTATTGCACGTTTCTCTCACCTGAAATTTTCCCTCCGAGAAGACAAGAGCCGAGATCTCGTGTTCTGGTTGGCAACAGGTAGACAGTGAAGGCCATGTCCAAGTCGTGCGAATGGCCTGAGCTTTGAGGTCAGACATGGCTTGGGCCACAGCTCTGCTCCCCCCAGCAAATTGTGATTTAAATAAGTTACCTAAACTGAATCTCTATTTCCACATCTGCAAGATGCATTTAAACGGTATCTCCACATGCTGAGAAATAAATGAACACTGAAGGAAAAGCTTTTACATAGTGCCGGGCGGGCACAGAGCAAAAACAGAATCAGTGGCAGCTTTTACTGTGACAAGCCCAAACATTTACAAGGGTGGTGGTGTGGCATCCGAAGGAAGAGTGCAGCTTTTGCGCTGATGACCTGAGTTCAAATCCTGACACTGAAAATTCTTAGTTCATGACCTTGAGTGAGTTAGGTCCTCTCTCTGACAGCCTCTTCATCTCTGAAATCACCATCTCGTAAGGTTTTTGAAAAAATTCAAGGAAATAAGGCCAGTAAAATACTGAGCACGGACAGATACAGATGAAATGTGTAGTAAGTGGTGGCTTCTGTTGCCATGGCCACCATTATTACAGCAGTGGTCTCCACTGTGGATGGTCCATTTCGGATGTTTCTTACACATACATAAAAATTAAAGATACACATCGGGGCTCCCGGCTGATAGAAGTTCACCGTCAAGAGTGTGGGTTCAGTGTAATTAAGCAGGTGGAGAAAGAGAGAAAGGAGATGTCAGGCAGAACAGAAACACCAGCATCAGAAAAGGCATTTCTGTCCTTAAAAGGTGGTTTGTGGGCTTTGGGGGCATGAGTGCACTTTTAGGGAGGGAGGACATGTTGAGTGTAAGGGTGTGAAACCAGGTGTGTGGGGAGGGCAATGTGAGAAAAATAAATATCCTCGAAGATTGTGCAAAAAATATCACCCCAACTCCTGTGCCCCGGGAGTGCCCAAGGGACTCTGACTCGAGCTGTGTCCCTGCCCTCACTATGGGCCGCCCTATAGCTCCACATTCAAGGCCCTCGGCACCCTCCCTGATTATTCTGCCCTCCTCCCGCCAAACCAGGAATCTCAACAACCAGCGTTTCCCACCCAGCCTTCTAGCATCAGTGCCAGTGCCTTTTCATTCTGACATCATTAATGACCGCTAGGGAGTTTTTCAAACTAACCAATGTATACATAAGGTCAACCCCCCAAGATTCTGACTCAGCAGCTCTACGCTTCGGTAATTTTTACCCACTCTCCTAAATGGTTCTGCCAACTCTTCTAGGAAGCCAGGAGGGATTTCTCTGGTCGCTGAAGCCCCACAGGGCTCCGAAACCACCTGCACTTGGCTGGCTTGGGTCACCCCTGCAGCTCGTCCTTGTGCTGGTGGGCTGAGGCTGCTTGTCTCCCCGGCACTGTGGGAGGAACTTGTGCTTCCACTTCTCTAGGTTGTCCGATTTCAGCCTCTGTTTTTGAGCTATTTTGAGCTCGGTAATGTTTGGATACCTGATGGCAATACAAAATAGTTCTTGTAACCATGCTCCTCTGGTCCTTTCTGGGAAAGTCCAATTGGTTTCTCTCCCCCTCTGATGGAAAAACCAATTTGCCTCCATTTGTACATTCCTTTCAATACAAAGAATGTGTCTACTGATTCTCTTTGGAGCTGGTTATACCATCTGCCTGGTCCAGTCGTCAATTAATGAACAAAATAAAATCTTTAGCTCATGGTCATTTTTACATCTGTGTGAGTCATGATTCTTCTCCTTCTTGCAAAGTACTGTATATGTGTCTTTGCTGCCCCCGCACCATAGCCTGTGGCTTGTCGCGATTGTTGGATGAAATGCACTGAGTAGCTTTATGCTGTCTTTAGTGCCTCCCTTGAAAAATCATGGTGTAAGGAAGGGAAAATAATTCTCCTTTTACTAGACCTTCTACATTCTTCCAGCTGGTTTAATAAAAACATGAGACAGCTTAATAAGAGAACAACCAGCTCACCATGTGTGTGCATATGAGGGTTCCATAAGAATATGGGACTGAACGACAAATCTCTAGCTGAGGCTTATAAACCATCTTGAACAAAGGAGAAAGGGGGCTTGCAAATGGCCTGGACTTCAAAGAGGAGGCAGGCAAGAAGGAGCAAGCATCTGGGCCACCCGGGGAAACAACAGGACCCTGGCGGGGGGTGGGGGGGGGGGCGTCTAACAAGCAGCCTTCCTTCCTCTCTGTCTGCCACACGTGGCTCATGTTATGCTCAGGTGGATTTGCCAAGGTGGATATGCAAAGGTGATCCCCCTTCCTGGGCCAGGTCTTTCTATCTGAATTCTTTTAGATAAGGAAGGGGGAGGTAAAAGGCTCTTCTTGAGTCATTTGTTTCTAAAACACAACCAGCTTAAAATAATCAATATCCCTCCCTCCCCCCCCCCCCCCCGCAAAAAGGGCATAATTGGGGGTGGCAAACTCTGTTCCCCCTTCAAGAGAATAAAATAAACCAACCAGCCTGGTGGTTTTATTCCTCATTATGGAGCCAAAAGAGGAAATAACCCAAAGGGTTAAGTAACTTGCCCAACTCAAAGAAAATGAGTAATTAAGTAGGGGCTCAGTTTTCAAAAAGTACTTATTGAGCACCTTTTGCATGCCCATTGGCAGGATTGGGGACAGAATAAAAAATGAGACAGAGGAGTCTCCCCGCCACCATCACAAAGCTGGCAATTTGGAGCAGTAATGTGCGGTTTTTGATCTTATACACCACCAGTAGGAAAAGAAAATAATTGTGCATTTATCAGGATAAAAATATACTTTTTGAGCATGAGATGAAAAGCACATTTATTAAGTCTGAAAGGTTTTCCCTGTACCTTTCTGACTAAAGAAAGACACCTGTAGCGTGTGGATGGACAGGGGCCCAGTGCTAACCCTGACAGCCTCGGGGGGCCTGCGTGGTGAGACTCACAAACCCGGAGACCAAAAACAGCCCCGCAGGAGGGACTGAAACAAAAACTTTCTAACTAAAAGCCAGTCAGAGTTGGCAGTCTAGTTCTGAGCTAGAATCTTCCCTAACAAAGGTCAATCGTAACCTTAACTGATCCTGCCTGGTGTCTTTCTGCATCTGAGATAACACACCTTTGGAATGTCAAGCAAAGGAAGGTCCCTTTTTCTGGACCCTTCTGGGGAACAACCACGATACCAGGGCGGTGACCACAAGTCCTCTCATTGTTATTGTTAATTATTGACTGTTAACTATCCCAAATCCACAAATGTAAAAGAAGTTGTGTCTATTCCTCTTACTTCTTATCCAACCCCAGAGATTTTGCCTCTCGGCTTTCTCCTGCTTCCCCAACTTATCACCAGCACATTTCATGTACCACCTCTCATCTTCCCCGTGACTCTGAACTATAAAGTAACTGGTGAAATTGCCATTCTCTGGAGCATTTTCTAAATCCATTTAAGATTTTGCTTCCTGGCAATTGTCCTCAGTTTGGCTCAAATAAACTCACAAAAATTCTTACAGGTTTGGCTGTTTCTTATGGTTGACAAGTGCCTCTAGGGGTATGTACACCCCACTTCAGAGGCTCCCAGCCTAAAGCATCTAGGTCCTTCCCCTTCCTCTTTCCTGATGGCTCCTCCCCCAGCCCAACCAGAGAAGACACCCAGGACCAGCCCCTGGCCCTCCAGCAGCCTCTTGGGTAAATGGCATCCCTGGCCCTGTGCGTGGACACACCCAGTTCATGCACTCAGGTTTCTTAGAGAGCAGTATCTTTCCCTCTCCTGACCCAGAAGCATTGATCCTAGGGCTGGACAAGGACCCAGCTCAAGTCACTTTCCTGAGATGCAGCAAAGTGTACAGTCCCACGGTACTGAGGCTGGAGCCGCAAGGCCTACGGCTGAGGCTTGACCTGCTACGCAGACGCCTTGGAAAAGTACTTAGCATCACAGGTAAGATGGTAGATAAAAATGCTGTGGTGAGGATGAAAAGAATTAAGACATGCTTAATGCTTAGAAGAGGCCCTGGCACTCTGGACACATTCAGTGAGTGTATCATTTCTTCCCTAAACTTTCCAAGGCTGAGTTCCCACATCTACAAAATGGACACGGTGACAGCATCTCACATATCACCAGCTCAGCCAGGGCCTGCCAGGACGGAAGGGTTTAATAAATAATAAAAGTTACTATTTTATTATTATTTAAGGAGCACCAGGACACCTGTTTCACAGATGAGGAACCCGAGGCTCAGGTCACATGCCTTCCACAGCACAGCACTCTTCTGGGATGGCAACGGTAGCACTCGCTTCTCCAGGCACCGCGCTCTGCAGTTTACAAGGCACTTTTACATCTGCCACTCCCGACTCTCATGAGGGTGAACGGCAGACTCATCCTCACTTTGCAGGTGGGGGATCTGAGGCTTGAAGAACCCAAGGACAGTCATTCCTCCCTAGCCAGTCTCTGTGGGGGCCTCTCAACCTCAGGAAAAAAGGCAATGAAATGTGGCTGATTCCAAGCCAAGACGTTTAGAACCATGACGGCACCCCTACCACACAGGCAGACTTCCTCTCCTCCCTGGGGTGGGGGAGTGGGGAGGGGACGGAGCACACGCACACTCAGAAATCAGGGTAAAGACCACATCCTGTGCTTTGTCCCCACCCAGGAAGTACCTTGGAGAGGCTGGGTGGGGTGAGGCAGGTGACACTGCTGAGCCTCCCCAGAAAATCCTAGAATGATACAACAAGAAGAGCTATGCAGCCCTAACCCATCCTACCAGCTGGGTGCCCCAGGCACATCTCTCATCCCCCTAGAGAGAAAGGAACTAAGGCCCAGGGGACAGGTGTGCCCAGGGCACACAGCTGGTTGGTGGCTGGGGCTGCTGGCCCGAGGCCCCTCTGGATGCCGCAGTGCAGAGCATCCAGACCCTGGCAGCCACCCATCTCTGCAGAGCTCCCCGACCCCATCCCAGAAATTGGCCCCAAGAGGTTAGGCCTCCGACTTCCCAGGGGCAGCCCCCTCCTCTGCACACCTACCACATGTTCCGCCCCAGCAACAGCTGCGGCTCTTGCCCAGAAACTGCCACTGTGTTCTGTATCCTGACAGCCCTCCTTGGGAACAGGGGTGGGAAGGCAAAGGAAGATGGGTGAATGACTGTCACAGCTGCAGAGGGGGGAATGGAGGCCTCCGCCTCCCCCCCAGCCCCACCCAACTCCCAGAATTCTAAACCTTGCAACAGTTGAATCCTAGAATACCAGCGCTGGAAGTGGCAGCTGACTCAAGCAGACTCTGCTACAGACAGGTAGTAACTAAGGCCCAGAGAGCAAAGGGGCTTGACTGAGAACCACCAGCACCTGGAACTATATAACCCAGCTTTCCATTGACCCCCAGGCTAGTGCCCTCTGCATGGGGCAGGCCCTGAGGGCCAGAAGGGCAGAGTCTGTGGGAGCTGAAGCTGGGCGGGTCATTCACCCAGAAGAGGAAGGACCAAGAGGTCAGGATATCCCATCTGGGTCAGTGGGGCCTATGATTTAAGGTGTGCTTTGGGCAGAGGAGGAGGGGGAAGTGAGGGAAAGGGAGGACTCCGGGAAACCCAAATCCTTTCACAAACCCGGGAGCCATATGTCCAAATTTGGAATCGTCCTGGAAGACCCACCAGGCTTTTGGAGAAAAGGAGGAGGCAGGAGGAGGCAGGAAGAGGCAAAGACTGCGTTCATCCTCCCAATGGACCCCCTGCCCCTTCCCCTGTCGGGGCCTATACAAGCCTGTAATCAGGACTTCCCAAACCTATAATTAATTATTCCTTGCAGCTGACAAGTAAATCAATTTTCACAGCCACTGTTTCCTCGGAGAGGGGCTGGGTCTATCAACTCGGGACTTGGAGATGGAAACTGAGGCTGAGAGGGAAAGCTACGGATTCAAGGTCACACTCCAAGTTGTTGCTGGAGCTGGGATTCTATTCAAGGAACTTCACCACCCCCCTAGTGTTCTGAGGGTTATCTGAAGCCCCCCGACTTTGGGAAGGCCTAAACTGGGCTTGGGGAGGGCAGGAAGAAAGGTGGGGCCCTGCCTGCCTTTCAGGGACCAGCTGGGGGCCTCCTTTAGAGGCAAGCAGGATCCATGGGGCCTTGAGGGGCGGACAGCCGGTCCTCCCCGGCAACGACATACTCAAGACACTTGTCTGACTTTCATGTCTCGGGTCTTCGAGCTCAGCCACACCCTTCCTACGAGTCGGATCCTTAGATCCCCGTCCAGCTGCCCCCAGCCCCGGGCCTTCAAAGTCTCTCCAGCGCCCTCCCTGCACAAAGCAGGGCCAGCAGCTGCCTTAGCCCGACAGCCCCCAGCCCCTGGACCACACCCTCCGCAGAGCGGGCCAGTCCCTTCCTTTCTATCCCCTCCCCTCCCCCAGACAGGGCGCCGTCCGCCTCTGATTCTTCGCCTGCAGCCCTTCATTTGCTCCACTGCACTCCCCCAGACACACCCAGCTTGGACCCTCTCGAGTTACCGCGCCCTTGGGTTCCAGTTCCCTGTGTCCCACCGACCCGCTCCCGGGCACCCCCTCCCCGTATCCCAGCGTGAGGCATGGGTCTGGGATGACTGGGCGTTTATTGATCTGCCCCGCGTCCTTGCAGTCCCCGACCGGAGGGTTCCCTAGAGCGATCCCCTCTTCGGCCTCAACCCACTCACCGAGCGGCGAAGGCCTCCTGTCGCGGACTGGCGGACGGGCAGAAGGACGCGCGGACGCGGAGCCCCTGGATGGAAGCCCGTTAGCGGAGCAGCAGCAGCAACCGCAGCGTAGGGCGGGTCGTGAGGACAGCCGCCGGCTCCCGGGATGGACACGTGGCGCGCAGGGGCCAATCGGGTCCGCCCCACCTCCCCTCCTCCAACTCCTCCCCTCCTCACTTTCCTTTGCTCGCGGAGTCTTAGAATGTCAACAGCGGGGGTACCCTCCTTGAGGCTCTCCTGAGGTCAGACCTGGGACTTGAGACCTAGAGAGGGGAGGAGGATTTGGCCAAGATTACATGGCCATTCAGGGATAGAAGTCAGGGCTCCCGACTTCCAGTTCTGGACACTTTCCCCCAAATTCCTACTACTTGCCAAAGCTTTGTTGAGAAACAGAACATGGAGGCTTGACAAAATTGAGGCCCAGCCCTCTATTCGCTTGATTGGATTCCATTCCGCAACAGCGCATCAGATCTGTGACGTTACTTATCCACTTCCCCGGAGAGAAGAGCCCAAAGAAGGCCTGTACTTTGGCCCTTGTCACATAGCTAGTAAGGTGTGGAGTCAGGATTGGAAACTGAGCAAGGTGTCTCCAGGAAAGGGAGAGAAAAAGACCCCCCCCCCCCACCCCGACCCCTTCGGAGCAGTTCTAATCCAGGGCTGTGGAGAAAACAATAGGTATTTTTTTGAAAGATAAACTCTTTGGGATTCTGGAGGAAACTGAGAATAATTATCCCCAGGGGATTTGTAAAGACTACCTGGAGGGGGTGATATTGCCATGAAAGTCAGTAGTACCTCCCATCCTTTGCCCCCTTAGAAGTTCTGCTTCGGTGAAAAGACAGGAAGGTGGCAATTGTGGGCTGTCACTCAGCTGTAGAGTCTCCCTGGGCCAGACATTTAAATGCTCTGATTATCAAGTTCCTCACCTGAAAGATAAAGAAAACCAAAGGTTTTGCAAGGATTGTCCTCCATCTGCCACAATTTCAGAGACCTCTCAGCCTCCCACAAGGAGACCTGGTTGGAAAGTCCCTTCATCTCTTCATCTCCCAGCAAACATTGAGCACCTGTTGCATGCCAGCTGCTGAGCTGGGAGACGGAAGTAAGCAAATGGGAAGCGGGCCCCTGCCCTGCCCTCATGGAGCTTCTACCCTCACAGCAGACAGAAGGTTAGGGCGTCGTCACCATGCAGTTCAGCCCATGGTCATCTGGAAATGATACAGGGCGGATGGAGCACAGCAGGTGGCCCAGTCTCAGCCAGGCTTGGGCATGAGAGTGATGCTACATTGTCACCACAAAGATCAGTGGAATCTACTAAGATACTAAAAAGAAATTAAAATAATGACCTGATGCCCTGGCCGGTGTGGCTCAGTTGGGCATCATCCCTTGAAGTGGAAAGGTTGCCAGTTTGATCCCCAGTCAGGGTACATGTCTGGGTTGTGGGTTCGGTCCCTGGTTGGAGCATGTGTTGATGTTCCTCTTTCACACTAATGTTTCTCTCCCTCTCTTCCCCTGTCTCTAAAAATAAATAAGTACAATCTTTAAGAAGTAATAATTACCTTAAGATTAGGAGGGACCAGTTGCAGGGGTGAGGGTGGGGGCTTGTGGCTCTTGTGAGACTTTACTCTGAGACATTTGGGGAGCTGTTGCAGAGTGCTGAACAGAGGAGGGATGTGACCTTTTTGTCTCCTTTTTTTAATCCACATAACATAAATTAAGCATTTTACAGTGACCAATTTGGTGGCGTTTAGTACATATTGTTGTGCAACTACCACCTCTATCTGGTTTCAGAACGTTGTCATCACCCTAAAAGACACCCCTTTAAGCAGTTGCTCCCCATTCTGCCCTCCCCTTGGGCCCTGACAACCACCGGTCTGCGTTCTGCCTCCCTGGATTTACCTGTTCTGAGTATATCACACACGTGGAATCGAAGTATATGTGGCCCTTTGTGTCTGGCTTCTTTCACTTAGCAAAACTGTATTTGGGTTCTCCAAAGAAACAGAACCAATAGGGTGTTACAAAAATAGATACAACAGGAGATTTATTATAGGAGCTGGCCAAGAAGTCCCACGATCTGCCATCTGCCTGCTGGAGAACCAGGAGAGCCAATGGTCTAATTCAGTCAGGATCTTAAGGCCTAGAGCCTGGAGCTCCGAGGTCTAAAGACAGGAGAAGATGGACATCTCAGCTCAATGAGAGAGAGAGAGAGAGAGAGAGAGAGAGAGAGAGAGAGAGAGAGAGAATGAATAATCCTTGCTCTGTCTTTTGCTCCTTTCAGACCTTCGATGGATTGGCTGAGAAGGGCGGCCGCCTTCACTTAGTCTACTGAATCAAACGCTGACCTCTTAACTAATCATAAGCTAAGCCTCACAGACACACCCAGGAATACTGTTTTTCTAGCTCTCTGAGCATTCCTTAGCCCAGTCAAGTTAACACATAAAATCAACCATCACGATAATGTTTCAAAGTTCATCCCTGTTGCAGCACACACCAATACTCTATTCTCTTTACAGCTGAATAGTGTTCCATGGTATGGATGGGCCACGTGTTGCCTAACTGCTCATCAGTTGATGGGCCTTTGGGTTGCTTCTTTTTCCGGGCCATTGTGGACAGTGCTGCTCTAAGTGTTTGTGTACAAATACTTGTTTGCATACATGTTTTCAGCTCTTTTGTGTATTTACTGAAGAGTGGAATTGCTAGTTCATATAGTGATTCTGTAGTTAACTTTTTGAGGAGCTGTTGAACTGTTTTCCACCACAGCTGCACCATTTTTCTTTCTTTTTTTTTTTTAAAGATTTTATTTATTTATTTTTAGAGAGAGGGAAAGGGGGTGAGAAAGAGAGATAGAGAGAGAAGCATCATTGTGTGGTTGCCTCTCACGTGCCCACTACTGGGGACCTGGCCAGGAACCTAGGCATGTTCTCTGACTGGAAATCGAACCAGCAACATTTTGGCTCACAGGCCAGTGCTCAATCCACTGAGCCACACCAGCCAGGGCTATTTATTTATTTATTTATTTACTGTGGTTCCCCCACTCCTGGAGCATTCCCTCAGCTTCCGAAGAGCTCTCAAGCTTATCCAACCTCCTCTGTGCAATCTCAATCTCTCTTTTGCTTGTTGTGAAGAAGCTGTCCAATTGGCCCTCAGCTGTCTCCCAGGAAGAATGGCTCTAAATATAGGTGTGCATTCATGTGTTTGGGGGAGGGGTGAGCTCAGGCTCCCCCTGCTTGGCCATCTGGGACCAAACTCCAGCTGTACCCACCACTTCATGTTCCCACCAGCAACATACAAGAGTTCTCTGTATCCTTACCAACACTTGATATTTTTAGTTTTTAATGTTGTTCTAATTGGTGGGAAATGGTATTGCATTATGTTTTTTTTTAATGTTTTAAAAAGATTTTATTTACTTATTTTTAGACAGGGGGGAAGGGAGGGAGAAAGAGAGGGAGAGAAATATCAGTGTGTGGTTGCCTCTCTCGTGCCCCCTACCAGGGACCTGTCCCACAACCCAGGCATGTACCCTGACTGGGAATTGAACTGGTGACCCTTTGGTTCGCAGGCTGGTGCTCGATCCACTGAGCCACATCAGCCAGGGCCGCATTGTGGTTTTTGACTTGCCTTACTCCAGTGACTAATGATGTTGAACATCTTTTCAACTCCTTGTGGGCCATTTGTATATCTTTGATGGAATGTCTACTCAAATCTTTACCCATTTTTAAATTGTGTTGTTTGTCTTTTTGTTGTTGAGATGTAGGAGTTCTTTATATACTCTGGAGATGACGCATGTCTTAAAGAGTCACTCAGACCCCTGTACTAAGAATTCTGAATTACCACTGAGGGGCAAGAGTGGAAACAGATCCGTTGGGAGGCTTTTGCAGTAACCTGGGCAACAGGTGCTGGCTGCTAGGCCAGGATGGAATAAATGGAGGTGGTGAGAAATGCTCAGAGACTGGATGTATTTGGAGGTGGAATTAACGTGATTTTCTGAAGGACTGGAAATGAGGTGAGAAAAAAGAGAGGGGTCCAGAATGATTTCAGGGATCTTGGCCTGAGCCACTGGAATGATGGGGTTACTGTGAGCTGAGCTGAGCAGAACTGAGGGAGGAGCACTTTTGGGGGCGGAAGTGGGGAAAAGATCAGGAGTGCTGTTTTGAACAGTTCGCTTACGATTTCTATCACACATTTCTATCACACGTCCAGGAGGAGACGTCGCAGAGGCGGTTGGATAGACAAATCTGGAGTTTGGAAAAGAGGTTGGTGCTGGAGACAAGAATTTGGAAGTCCTAGGCATACAAGTGTTGCT